>JAJPUD010012393.1:0-39375 GCA_023553655.1 Myrmecobius fasciatus | reverse complement strand
TAAAGTTCTCAGCTGGAAGGGTTGGAAGACAAAGTCTTTGGAATATTTGAGTAAAAAAATGAACAGGTCTGAAAAAGGTGCTGTATTGAGTCCATTAAATGAGGTCATTAAATAAGGGTAAAAGGGTTATATTGTTTAGTGAAAGCTCAATTGAAATTATAGAACATAAATCTATAGTGAACTTCATCAGTATAGTTTCTTATTTTTCTTTAGATTCTTTCAGTAATATATAATTAGCAGTGAAGGCAGTGGATAGTGGGAATCCAAAACTGAGGCTTTTTCAGGGCAAGGTCTTTAATAAGATAAAGGGGCAATGGACTCAAAAGGAGAGAATAATATAGAATTAAACTGATTTACCAAGGTTTCACAAGAAAAGTATCTATTTTCTAAAGGGGTGATGATCTGGAAAATACTAGAAGGATAAGGGATTGAAAGTCATTGTAATGATTCAGAATAGAGTAAAGACATGCAAGGCAGAGGTAGAGATGGAACTGAAATAGATTATGATTAGATAAAGAAATTTTAGAGTTATTGGGCTTATATCCCAAAAAAATCATAAAGGAAGGAAAGGGCCCCATATGTGCAAGAATGTTTGTGGCAGCCCTTTTTGTAGTGGCTAGAAACTGGAAACTGAATGGATGCCCATCAATTGGAGAATGGCTGAATAAATTATGGTATATGAATATTATGGAATATTATTGTTCTGTAAGAAACTACCAGCAGGATGATTTCAGAGAGCCCTGGAGAGACTTACATGAACTGATGCTGAGTGAAAAGAGCAGAACCAGGAGATCATTATACATGGCAACAACAAGACTATATGACGATCAATTCTGATGGACATGGCTTTCTTCAACAATGAAATGTTTCAAACCACTTCCAATTGTTCAATGAAGAAAGCCATATACACCCAGAGAGAGGGATGTGAAATGTGGACCACAACATAACATTTTCATGCTGTCGATTGATGTTTGCTTGCATTGTGTTTCCTTTATCTGATTTTTCTTTCTTGTAGATACATTTTTTCTTTCACAACAATAAGTGTGGAAATATGTATACATATATTCGATTTGTCAAGTATTTTAACATAATTAACATGTAGTGGATATCCTGCCATCTAGGGGAGGGGTGGAGAGTAGGGAGGAAAAATTTGTAACAGAAAGCTTTGTAAGGATTAATGTTAAAGAATTACCCATACATATGTTTTTCAAATTAAAAAAAAAAAGAAATTTTAGAGTTTACAAACATGGTAGTGGAATAGCATGTGTAATATGAGATTAAGGCAAAACCATCTGAATGTGTAGTTGAGGTGGAGTTAGGAGTAGTTCATGGGAGATAAGTAAGTTGAGGAATTGGAAGATTATGGTCTTTGAGGGAGTATCAATATTTAATGACACTGTTATGAAGACAGAAATTCAGTAGGAAAAATAGGCTGAATCTCTGAATTCATCGAGAAGGAAAGAGTGTCTTGAAGCTTGATAGGCAATAGCTTACAGAGTCTTTATTGGGTGATACATTTAGATGGTATGAATTTTAGAGGAACAGAAGTTATGAATAGAAGGAGAGTCTAAAATTAGCAGGAGAGAACCCAGAGTATTATATCTCCATTCTCCCCCTAACACACCCAACTAAAAATTCAACACTATTTAATGACTAACATATAAAACATTAAATTATTAATTTCAGTTCTGTTTAGAATTTTACAGTCAAGTTTAATCATTTATTTAAATTAAGATATTCTATCTTCATTAAAAACATTGCTATACCCTGGTAATATTACAAATATATTCAATTTTTCCATATTGAATTTCACATGATTTATTTAACAATAAAGACACATTTGAAAGGATGCATTTATTCATATCTGTAGTAAAAGCAAATGATCCTTTTAACTGTATAAATTAGTATGTTTTCTAAGAGTACCATAGAGCAACAATTTGTGAATTCATTAAAATTTTGTCATTATCTTTACAACCTTTGTATATGTTTAATCTAACACCTCAAACTAGGAAAAAAAGAAAAAGAAATCAGAATATGGAACAGCATATAACTGAGAATAAATATCAAAGAGCCACATGACTCCATAAGAATTATCATTTAGGGGCCAGCTAGGTGGTGCAGTGGATAGAGCACCAGCCCTGAAGTCAGGAGGACCTGGGTTCAAATCTGGTCTCAGACACTTAACATTCCCTAGCTGTGTGACCCTGGGCAAGTCACTTAACCTCAATTGCCTCAGCAAAAAGAAAAAAAAAAGAATTATCATTTAAAATAAAGATCATCAGTAGCTATGCTAGCTACATGGACAGTGAATAGAGTGTTGAATCTGGAATCAGGAAAACAAACTCATAATATCTTACCCCAAACACCTACTAGCATTGTGTCCCTGGACAAGCCATTTAACTATTTCCCTCAGCTTCCTCATCTGTAAAATGAGCTTCTCCATCAGCTTTGCCAAGAAAACTCTAAACAGGATCATGAAAAGTTGGACACAACTGAAATGACTGACAATAATAACAGTAGCAGTAGCTGGTAACATGTTAAGGAGAACAAAAAGGAGTTTCTAAACACTATTTTAAAAAAGCCCAAAAATTGTTTGCTAAATAGATGTTTTGGACAATAACTGTAAACGATAAAATATGCAAATTGTATTTTGTTCAGATTTTCCCCTCTAAGAGAAATGATGTTAAATCTGAGACCAGAGGATTGAAATCCAAATAAATGAAAGCCCATTTCAATTTATAGATGCTTCAAGAGAGCAATTACCTTCCTTTAAACTTTTCAGTTTACCAGATGGACAAACTGCATCCCAAAATCTTGAAAACAAAACAAAACAAAACAAAATTTGCAGTACCTTAACCTTTGTTAAAAGAAATGTACCTCATTTCCTTCATTTGTCTCCTCTCACACTGTGTTTGGATAAAGTAAATCTACTTTGTTCATTTATTTTTGTCCCAAACATCAAACTTGAACCAAGGAGACATTAAGTTTAGGAGTGGGCCTACAACAGTATCCTGGGACCTACAACAGAATCTTGAGTTAGAACCTGAGTATCTGGATCTTTTCCCTTATATTTGATTGTTGTTCTTGGAAAATTCGTATGGACTGATTGGGAGTAAGACCTTAGGGTCAGTTAATTAATAGAAAATTTGGATTGCAATTTCCTCCCTCTACTTATTGGTAACAAAGATTTTTTTTAAGCAAAGGATCAAATATGGTGTAACTTTTGTCTGCTAGATCCTAGCGATAGACCAATACTGTATTGAGTTAATCTTGACAACATGTTTTCTCAATTATTCATTTGGTGTGGGTTTGTTTAATAAAATAATCTGTGAGTATATATGTAATATTTTGGGTCTAATCTTGTGATCTACTATGGCCTGTCTACAAGTTTCCAATGACTTTCCTTAAATTGAAAAATTGTCATCACCATCACCCTCATTTTTATTTCCTCATTGAAAGAGACAATTTTGAGAAATGGTAGACACCAGGCTAATGAGAACTCAAAGCAACATATATTGATATTGTATCACTGTGGAGCATTTACACCAGAATATATCTACTTCAGAAAGCACAATTGCAGAGTCCCTGAAAAGATCTCAGCTGAAAAGGTGGCAGGAAAAAAAAATCAGCTCAGTCTTTCCAGTTTTAAAGATACAGATATATGATAGGGTACACAGCAAAATTCAAATTAGGCAAATTAGGCATACTCAAAAGTTAGGTTTTAACATGTTACCAAAAAGTACTCTAATTAATGCAAATGAAGCAGCTGAAAATATAACAAAAAAGCTTAAATGACAAAGGATATGGAAAATCCATATGCCCTAGAATATGACATCAATTGAAAAATTCAGAAAACATGATAATGAAGTCTGTGGCTCAAGACCCCTATGATTAATTTTAAACATGTTCTCACCTTGCAACAGATATTACTTATCTAGGTCAGAGAAACAGGATTCATATTAACTTTAATATACTTCATTTACCCTTAAGAAAATTTGTGACCTAAAACTAACAAGTTCTGACATGTACCAAAATGGAAATTTGAAATAAAAAAGATAAGCAAAAAGATTGTCCTTAGTTATAGGACAGACTGAAATGATAGATAAGGAAAAAAGTAAGAAAGTCAAAGTGATTGACTTAAAACAGAGCAAAGTGACCAATTTGAAACAGATGCATATTCAAGATACAGAAAAAAACACAAACTTTCTTTTATTCTCCTTTGTCTTTAGAGAAAACTTAGGAACTCAGGAAATTGGTTTCAGTTTGTGTGTGATTATTTTGCAAAACATTTACAATTTTAGAAGGGGTAAACAGAAAACAAGGGTCAGTATCAGAATGCAAATCCTACCTAAATCTTATCTGATCCTGACTATGACTCTTAAGATATTTGAATTGTTTCTTTCTGGCTGCTTGGAACATTTCCATCATAGCTTGGGAACTCTGGAATTTGGCTATAATATTCCTGAGAGTTTTCATGTGGGAGTTTCTTTCAGGAGGTATTAGGTGAATTCTTTCAATTTCTATTTTATCCTTTGTTCTAGATTACAGGATTCTAGGACACAAGGAAACTTCTCAGTGCTAATTTCTTTAAATTTCTGATAGTGGCTTTCAGGTATTCCTACATATATACATATAGCTATGTGTACATAACTATGTTATGTGTATATATAATATATATATAGTGTTTATATTTGTATATTTATTTATATATATTTACAATTATATTATATAGCTATATATTATGTGTATGCAATTAGTTATATACATATAATTATAAACATATATGGCATGTATATATGCATATATTTTATATGCATACATTTGTATACACATATTATACATAAACATATGTAAATATGTAGTTTTCCCCCATTTTACATGTAAAAAAAATTAACATTCATTTTTTCAATTTTGAGTTCAAGATTCTCTCCCTCCCTCACTTCCCATGGATCACTTTTATATAAGTTATATTCTGTATAATCATGCCAAACATTTCCGTAATAGTCTTATGAAAAAAAAAACAGACAACAAAAACCTCAAAAAATAAAGTAAAACAAGTACAAAATGTATGATTCAATCTCCAACCAGGTACCATCAGTTTTTTCTTTGATGATTGGTAGCATTTTTCATGTTAAATCCTTCAGAGTTACCTGGGTTTATTGTATTGCTGAGAATAGCTAAGTCATTTATGGTTGATCATCTTACAATATTGCTGCTGCTTTGCACATAAAACTTTGCACTTTACATCAGCTCATGGTAATATTTCCAGAATTTTCTCAGAGTATCTTCCTCATCATTTCTTATAGTATTCCATCATAATCAAATACCACAATTTATTCAGCCATTCCCAATTAATGGACATCCTCTCAATTCCAATTATTTGTCCCCAAAAAAGCTGCTATAAATTAATACACACTCACACACATACACACACACACAAACACACATATAAGTCCTTTTCCTTTTCCTTTTTTTGCTTTTTCTTTTTAATCTTTTCTAGGATATAGACTTAGTACAGTCAAGGGGTGTGCCCAGTTTTATAGCCTTTTCAGTTTAGTTTCAAATCTCTCTGCAGAATGTTTGAATTAATTCACAACTTTAACAATAATGCATTCATGTCTCGTTTTCCCCACATTCCCTCCAACATTTGTCATTATCCTCTTCAGTCTTATTAGCCAATCTAATAGATAGCAGGTAGTAATTCAGAAGTGCTTTAATTTGCATTTCTTCAATTAATAGTTAGAGCATTATTTCATTTAGCAATAGATATCTACTATTATTTCATCTGAAAACTGTCCATATCTTTTGATCATTTATCAATGGAGAAATGCATCTAATTTTTACAAATTTGATTCAGTTCTTTATATGTTTGAGAAATGCAGCTTTTACTAGAGAAACTCAATTCATTTTTTCCCACAACTATTCTGTTTATTCTATCTTCTCTCTCACATCACTCTGTCCCTCCTCAAAAGGGTTTTGCTTCTGCCTATCCCTACTTCAATCTGTCTTCCCATCTATCATCCTCCATTCTCTTGCCCTATTATCCCAAAGAGTAAGATAGATTTCTATGCACAGTTGAGTGTGTATGTTATATTAATTTTGAGTTAATTGTGATGGGAGAAAGGTACATTCACTCCCTCTTGTTTCCCCACTCTTCCCTCCAATGTAAATGCATTTTCTTGTCTCTTTTATGTGCAATAATCTACACTTTTCTTTTTTTTCCCTTTCACTCAGTGCATTCCTCTTTTACCACTTTATTTTATTTTTAAGATATTACTCATTCATATTCAAACCACACAAGTATATGTTCCTTCTAACTGCCCTAACAATGAGAAAATTCTTATTAGTTACAAGTTTCATCTTCCCTTTGAGGAATGGAAACAGTTTAACGTTATTAAATCCCTTGTGATTTCCCTTTCCTGTTTACATTATGTTTCTCTAGAGTCTTATATTTGAAAGTTAAATTTTTTAGTCAATCTCCCTTCCCCTCCCTCTGCAAGGATTATTCTCAGTTTTTCTGGATAGGTGATTTATTGGTTGTGATGCTAACTTGTCATTTGGTATATTATATTCCAAGCCCTCTACTCCATTAGTGTAGAAGCTGATAATCTTTTATTATCATGACTGTGGCTGCAATGGAATTGAATTGTTTCTGGTTATTTGTAATGTTTTCTCCTTAAACCAGGAGCTCTGGAATTTGGCTATGATATTCTTGGGAGTGTGCATTTTGGGATCTCTTTCAGAATAGGTCATATCAAAAAGGAGGTACAAAAATTCACTGAAGAAAAGTGATCCTTAAAAAGCATACTTGGACAAACGGGGAGTTACAAAAGTTCACTTAAAAAATCTTTTGGAGAGACTTACATGAACTTATACTAAGTGAAGTGAGTAGTACCAGAAGATCATTGTACACAGCATCAAGACTGTGTGATGATCATTTCTGATGGACATGACTCTTTTCAACAATGAGACAATTCAGACCAGTTCAAATGATTTTGTGATGAAGAGAGCCCTCTACACCCAAAGAGAGGACTGTGGGAATTGAGTGTAGATCACAACATAGTATTTTCACTCTTTTTGTTTTAGTTTGCTTGCATTTTGTCTTTTTTCTCACATTTTTCCTATTTGATCTGATTTTTCTTGGGCACAGTGATAATTGTAAAAATATGTATAGAACAATTGCATATGTTTAACATATACTGGATTACTTGCCATCTAGGGAAGGGAATGGGAGGGTAGCAGGGGAAATTTGGAACATAAGATTTTCCAAGGGTCAATATTGAAAAATTTTCCATTCATATGTTTTGAAAATAAAAATCTTTAATAAAAAAAGGAAAAAAAAACTCAAGTCAAATGCTAAAAAAGAAATCCTTAAAAATTAGAATTGGACAAGTGGAAGGTAATGACTCCATGAGACTACAAACAACAATAAAACAAAATCAAGAAAATGAAAAAGAAAAAAGAAAATGTTGAATAGCGGAAAAAACAACTTCCTTGGGAAACAGATCTCAGAGAGAGAAATTAAAAACTACTGCAGAACCAAGATAACAGGGACATCTTTTTTCAATGAGCTTTTGTAACTCCTTTCCCATCTGGCCAAGTATGTTTTTCAAGGAGTACTTTCCTTTTTTGTATGTCCTTATTTATAAGGCCTATCCTGTTTTTTTAAAAAAGTTTTTTTCTTCATTGAATTTTTGTGGATCTTTTATCATTAGCCCTATTCCATTTTTAAGTTGTTATTTTCTTCAGAATTTTTTGTTCTTCTTTTACAATGCTGTAAATTCTCTTTTCAAAATTTTCTTGTATTACTCTCATTCCTCCCTCCCCCAAAATTTTCCTTTACTATTCTATTTTCTTTATTTAACTCTTCTGGAAATTATAGCTGGCCTTGGATATAATAGCATTTCTCTTTAAGGCTTTGCTTATAGTTATTTTCACATAGTTGTCTCTTTCTATATCTTGGTCTTCCCTGCTATCTTAGGAGATTTTTGTGTCCAAGTTCTTTTTTTACTGTTTATTCATTTTCCCAGTCAATTTAGTCAATTTGAAAGTTATGTTAAAATTGGGCTCTGCTCATCTGGGAGTCAGGAGGTATTATGGAAAGAGAAGAAGCCTATATCTATTTCTGGGTCACAATTCTAGGGTGGAGAGGAGTGCTTGCAATGGCAAAGGAACAGAGGTCTTGAAGTGTATTATCAGTTTCAGATACAAAGCAGCACCTCTGGTGGGATCACCCTACCTTGGAAGCACTAAAAACTTCCTACTCCATAAAAGTAGCCCTGAAAACAGCAAGACAAAAAAGTCTGATCTTTGAAACATTGTGCCTTCCCACCCCGTTCTACCTTCTAGAAAGTCCAACTTTAACATAAAATTTGTATTCAAGAAAGATTCTGGAAAAATGATAAACGACATTGAATATGGAAAGCTACTATGGTGACAGTGAAAATGTAGACAGAAACTCAGAAGATGTTAGTAACATCAAAACAGTTATAATAAAGCCTCAGTGGGGTGGGAGTGGGAATGAGTTGGACACTAGCCCACCAAAAATTCCCAGAAAAAAAAATCAAATAAGTGTAATAGAAGAAAAATTGGGAAAATAAACAAGAGTTATGGAAGAAAATTATGAAAATACAATTAACATGTTGGTAAAGAGAAGAATACACACACAAATAATAAAGAATATAATACATTAAAAACTAGGACTAACCAAATGGGAAGTGAAGTATTAATGTTCATTAATGAAAAAAAAATTCTCCAAAAATAGAATTGAACAAAAGGAAAATGAGATAGAAAAGCTCAAAGAAAAAATTAAATACTTAAAAATTAAAATTGGATGAATGGAAACTAAAAACTTCATGAGACAACAAAAATGATAAAACGAACTGAAAATAATGGGAAAAAAAAACAGAAGAAAATGTAAAATATATCACTAAAAATAAAACTGACCAAGAAAACAGATCAAAAATACAATTTGACAATCTTTGGGGAAGGTATGATAAAAAGGGAAAGGGTGGTATCATTTTTCAACAAATTATTATGAAAACTCTAAAATCATAAGGTAAAATAAAACTTGAAAGAATGCTCTGATGGCTTCTTGAAAGACATCTACCCAAAAAATTTCCTACAAATATTATAGCCAAGTTTTGGAACTCCAGGTAAAAAGAAAATACTTCAATAAGCCAGAAAACAAAACAAACAAAAAAACAAAACAAAGCATTCAAATACTGTGAAGTTATTCAGGATCACAGAAGATTTAAGAGCTACAACATTAACAAGAAAGAAAGTTTGAAATATTATATTTCACAAAGGTAAAAGAGAAGATTGCAACCAAGAAGAACCTTCTCAGCAAAAACTAATATGATTGCTCTGGGTCAAAATGGAAATTTAATAAAACAGAGAACTTTCAAGAATTCTCTATGAAAACGCCAGTGCTGAATAAAATTAAAAAAAAAAAACAACTTCCAAATGTAAGACTTAATAAAGCATAAAAAGATAAAAAGGAAAGTAAAAATACATTATTCACTATGGTTAAACTGCATCTATATGAGAAGATGATACTCATGATATCTGAGAATTCTCTTTCTTTAGGGCAATTATAAGGTGGTATACATGGACAGAAGTTGATTTTGATGTGATGATATAAAATAATTAAGGGGTTAAAAAGTAACTGCACTAGTAAAAAAGGAAAGGGAGAGGCAGGTAGGGTATATTCCAAGAAGAGGTACCAAAAACCTATTACAGTCAAAGGAAGGAAAAAAATGGGGTGAGTAATGCTTAAATCTTACTTTACTGGCAAGCAGTCAGAAATTGAGGAAATCCCCATGAATTGGGGAATAGCTGAAATAGTTGTGGCATATGAATATAATGGAAAACTACTAAAAGAAATGATAAGCAAGTGGCTATCAGAAAAACCTGGAAAGACTTACAAGAACTAATTTATAAAGTATAAAGTGAGGTCAATATGGAGAACACTGTACACTCTAACAGCAACATTGTGTGATGATCAATTAAGATAGACAGTTCTATTTAGCTGTACAATGATCCAACACAATTCCAAAACAGTCATGATAAAAAAAAATACTATCTACATACAGGGAAAGAACTATGGAGTCTGAATACAGAGTAAAACATTGTTTTCACTTTTTGTTTTATTTTGTTTTGTTTGTTTTTCTTTCCTCTATCTTTTTTCCCCTTTTTCCCCTAATTCTTCTTCTACAACATGAATAATGTGGAAATGTTTTCCGTGACTGTCCATGTCTAATGTGATAGCTTGCTTGTTATCTTAGGGAAAAGTGAGAGAAATGAGGGAGGGGGAAAAAATTTGAAACTCAAGATCTTATAAAAGTGAATATTGAAAGCTATCTTACATGTAATTTGAAAGAAAAAAATTCAAAAAATAAAAATAATTCCAGGATTCTGACTTGTTCTAAGACAATTACAATTTGAATTCTATGACAAATAAGAAAAATATTAACATATCTCAGTTTTTAGTGTTTGAAGTCTATAAATCATTTTGTACACTTTAACAAGGAAAGAAATATGAGGAAGGGATTTTTCCTAAAAGGAAACAAAAGGCTTCATGGAAGAGCTTTTACAATAAAGGGGAAAATTAGAAAGAGGTTTCAGGCAATGGTTGAATTTCACTCTTGTATTTGGTTCAAAGAGTGAAGGACACACACCGACAAAATTGGTTAAAGAAATCTGTCTTAATATCTTATTACAGTGGGAAGTAGAGGAAGACAATGAGAAAGGGGAGTGATGAAAGAAATAAAAGAGAAGGGATGACAAAAGGAGGTGATGAGATAAAAAGGTCAGAAGCAAAACAGTTTTTTGAAGAGAGCAATGTAAACAAGAGAATTCTGAAAGAATAAAATAGGATGGAGGGAAATGCGCACTTAGTTATCATAACTGTGCATGTGAATAGAATGAATTAATTGATGAAACAAAAGCAGATACCAGAATAAATTAGCAATTGGAATAAAATAACATGTTGTTTTATAAGAAAAACAATTGAAACATATACATAGAATTAAAATAATGACTGGAAAATAATTTTTTTTTTCAATTAAAGTGTTTGGGGTGGTAATCATGATCTCATACAAAACAAAAATTAAAAACAAATTAAAGAGATACACCAAGACACTCCATCTTGCTAAAAGGCATCATAATCAATGAACAAATAGAATAACATCCATATTTTTAATCAAAGACAAATTAATTACAGGAAGAATAATATAATGAACTCTATTAGTGGGCACTTTAACTTTCTACTCTGAGAGCTGGATAAATCCAAGTTAAGGAGATTAACTTAATTTTTTTAATTAAATTTTGTTTATGTAAAAAACAGAATGGAAAAATGAAAGAAAAGGAAAATAAAACAAAACAAAACAAACAGAACAGAACATTGTTATGCGCCCAGCGGTAATCAGGGAGGATTCAAAATATATAATAAATTTCCAGTTCAAGAAAGGATGCACAATAGTAGAAGAAATTATATTCACAATGGTCCATTTTTTTTTACTTCCTTTTGGGTTGTACTTTTGTTCCCTCTTGTGCATTTTTTTACTTCATTATTTTTTTTCTCCTTTTATTTCTGTCACCTCCCCCATGCAGGCTATAGTTAAGCACAGATATATTTAATAGACATATATATACACACACAAAGAAACACTCACACCCATACCCACACCTATACATGCACACACCCACACACCCATCTCCCCCATATACGTATATATATATATATATATATATATATATGTATATATATATATGTGTGTGTGTGTGTATATATATACATATATATGTGTATATATACACACATACATATATATACATATACATACATATACATCCATTCATAGACCCACAAACATTTACATATATCTATATACACACATCCTATATACACATGCCTTCTAACTTTTGTAATTTAATTCTGCTCCTTAACTTGCCTTGCTATTACTTAACCTCCACTCACCCATGGATCCTTCCCTTGTTTTCTTACCCAACCCTTTACATTCTCTTTCATCATCTCTCTCCCCTTATTTCTTTATAGATTTTGGAGGGTCCTAAACCCTTCATGTTATAAATGTAGTGTTGCCTATTAACCCATTCCTGATATGAGTATGTTTTTAGAACTATGAATCCTCTTCCCCTTCTAATATCTTTGTTTTATTTTTCCTCTGCACCTCATTTATGTAAATCTTTATTTTGAGCTATCCAACTACTGGTGTCAGTCTTAAACATATGTTATACATTTCTGTGTACAAAACATAAACAATTTGTTCATATTAAGTTCCTTGAAATTTATATTTAATATCGGTTCTTATATGTTAAATTTTCTATTGAGTTTGGATTAGATTGAATTGAAGTTCTGAAAATCTAAAAGTTGGTTGAATATCCCTTTTTTTCACTCAATATTATGGATAACTTTGCTAAACATCACATTTTTGGCCATAAGCCTACTTCTTTGGATTACTGGTTTATATGATTCCAGCACCTGCAGTCTTTTATTATGGCTGCTGATAAGTCCTGCACAATTTTAATTGTAGCTCCAACATATTTAAATTATTTTTTTTCTTGTTTATTGCAAAACTTTCTCTTTGATCTGGGGATTTTTAAATTTGGCAAAAGTATTCATATATATTTTCCATAAAAGACCTCTTTGAAATGGTGATTGATAGATGTTTTTTTCTATATCCCCTTTCCCCTCCTGTTCTATCACATTTTTTTGAATTATTTCTTGCCATATTGTGTCTTTTTTGTCACAAATTTTCAGTAGTCCACTTATTCTTATATTTTTTCTCTTCTTGATGTTTTCCAGATATTTTGTTTTTCTTATAAGATGGTTTGCATTCTGTATTATTTTTCATGCTTTATATTTTCTTTTATTATTTATTGGTCTCACAGCTTCATTGACGTTCCCCTTCTCAATTCTAATTTTCAAAGAGTTATTTTCATTTTTAAGATTTTATATTTCCTTTTCTAATTGAATAACATTTTTATAATTTTGTTTTTCTGGAATTTTTTTTAATTTTTATTTTTTCTTCAATGTCTCTCACTTGATTTTTAAATTCTTTTTTGACTTCTATAAATTCTCTCTGGACAGGGAGTCATTTAATGCTATTCTTTGGAGTAGAGGGGGCTTTTTTAAACTTTATTTTCCTCTGAAGATGTACTCGGGAATTCCTTGTTCCCATAGTAAGTTTTTATGATGGGGTTCTTTCTTTTTTGCCAATTCATTTTTTAATGAATATTAGTGTAAGTACCTTTATTCTTGGGATAAGAGAATGGTACTTCTCTCTTCATTTTAGCTGTCCTTTCTGCCCTGAAACCCGAACCAAAATCTCTACCTTCCTGCAAGTGCCTGCAACCAGTAATGACCCACTGCTTTTGCACTCCCTCCCCGTGTGCTGGTTCCTTTCCACCCAAAGGCATGTCTCTGCCGCACAGCTGGGCCTGGTGGTACTAATCAGTAGAGTTTCCATCACCTTCCCAAACTCAGATCCAGACCCCACAGGTAGTCCAGGAGGTGAAAGATTTTATGGTTCCTGATGAGGCTCTAGCCAAACCCAGCTATTCTCCAAGGATCGCATTTGGTATTTCTACAGAGCTAATCTGGATATGGGTGCACTTTACACTGGTTAATCCCAGGTCTGGGGTCTTTACTGGAATCTTCTTGGATTGTAGCAGGAGGATCCCTATTCTGCCCTAAGTCTTCTTGATTTTCACCAGTCTATGTTCACCTTTAGGTACAAATTTGTTCTATCTGTGAGGGAAATCTGGAAAGCTTGAAATTTACTGACTTATTCTCCTCTGGTTTCCCAAAATCTTCCTGATTAATAAAATTTTGGAAAAGTTAGATGTGCTAGTCCTCTGGAGAAAATGGAATGTTAAAAAGGAGTATATTTTTCTTATTTGCTTTTTCTTAACCAAAGCAGTATTAGAAAATTTGCGTCTCTAAATACATACGACAATAAAAAAGACAGATCAAATTAATCAATGAATTGAGCATGCAAATAAAAAAATTAAAAAGAACAAAATAAAAAAACTCTAATGAAACACCAAAATGGACATCATCAAAATCAAGATTGAGTAAAATTGAAACTTAAAAAAACTAAACTAATAAATAAAATTAGAAGGTAAATTTATGAAATAAAAACAATAAAATAGGTGACAGTTAATTTGATTTAAAAAAGGAAGAAAACTAAATTATCAATATCAAATGAAAAACATGAATTAATCACCAATGAAGATGAAATTAAAGCAATTATTAGGAGTTATTTTGACCAAGTTGAGGATCTAAGTGAAATTAGTGAATATTTATGAAAAACAGCAAATTTCCCATATTAACATGAGGAAAAAAATTTTAAAAACACTCTCTTAGAAAAAGAAATTGGATGAAATAAATGAACTTCTTAATAAAACATTCTCAGCCCAGAGGGGTTTATAAGTGAAATCTACCATATCTTTAAAAAAGAATTAATTCCTATATTCTAAACTATTTGAAAATGAAAAGTTCTGCCATTTTTATGGGACATATATTATTTTGATACCCGTCAGTGATTAAAAAAAGAGAAAAAGAAAGCTATATTCCAATTTCCATAATGAATGTTGATGCAAATATTTTAAATAAAATACTAGCAAGTGGATTATAGCATATATTAAAAGATTATATGCTAAGATTAGGTAGGATTTCATAAAGTGGCAGGATATAAAATAAACTTGCATAAATCACTGGCATATGTATATATTACTAACAGAACTCAGTAGGAATCAACATAAAGTTCATTAAAATAACTGCAGACATTATGAAATACTGCCAAATATACTTGCCAACAAAAACCCAAGAATTCAAAACTTTTTAAAACAAATAAAGACAGATCTAAACAATTGAACAAAAATTAATTGCTCATGAGCAGACCAAGCCATTTTTAAATGACAATTTTATGTATATTAATCCATTTATTAGCCATGTCATACTACCAATTAATTATTTTATATAATCAGAAAAAATAATTCAAACTTCATCTGGAGGAACAAAATTGCAAGAATGTAAAGGGAATCAGTAAAAAGAAATGTGAAGAAAAGTGGGTTGGCTGTATCAGAAAAGATCATATTACAAAGCAGTAATAATTAAAATAATCTGGTAGTGGCTAAAACATAGAGTGATGCATTAGTGGAATAGATTAGGTATAACATGCATAGTGGTAACTGATTATAGTAATCTAGTGTTAAATCAATCCAAAGATCCAAATTTTTGGAACTTGAACTCATCATTACACAAAAATTGCTGTGAAAAATGGAGAGCAGTTTGGCAGAAAGAAGGCATAGACCAAAATGTCATACTATATGCTAAGATAAGACCAAACTAGTTACATGATTAAAACAAAGGAGATTATTTCATAAGTGAGTTTGATGACTATGGAAAAATTCCTCTGTCAGACCTTTGGATGAAGAAAGAGTTTATGACCAAATAAGGGAGAGGATCACAGGAAGTACAATGGATAATTTTTATATTATTTTTTAAAAAGTTCTGCATAAACAAAAGCAAGATAGCAAACATTAGAAACAAAAACAAATCAGCAAAAATTGGAAATTTACAGCAAGGTTCTCTGATAAAAGGCCTTATTTCTCATGTACAATTTATAAAATTTATAAGTAAGTCAAATTTATAAAAATAAGAACCATAATCCAATTGATAAATATTCAAAGGCTATAAATAGGCATTGTTTTAGAAGAAAAATAAATCAAAACTATTATTAGTTACAAAAAATTGTACTTAATCATTGTGATTAGAAAATACTAATTAAAACAACTATGAGGAATAGCTTTTTATTTATCAGATTGGCTAACATGACAGAAAATGACTCGGTAAGTGCTAGAAAGGATGTAGTAAAATGGAAACATTAAATTGGTCGAACAATCTGGAGAACAATTTGGAACTATATCAAATTTTCTATAAACTATGCATACCCTTTGACACGGCAATACTACTAGTAATTCTGTATCCGAAAGAAATTGAAGAAAATGGAAAAGAATCTATATGTATATATAGCAAGTCTTTTTGTGATCACAAAGATTTGCAGTTAATGGATTGCCTATATATTGGGGGACGGCTAAACAAATTATGGTACATGATTGTGAGGTAATACTATTGTTGTGTAAGCAATGATAAGCAGAATGATCTCAGGAAAACCTAGGAAGACTTATATGAACTGTTTTCATGTGACGTGAACAGAACCAAAAGAACATTGTAATGTTGTAATTATCAAATATGAAAAACTTTACAGCTCTAAGCAACCTAATGATCCAAGAAAAAATGAAGAAACCATGATGAAAAATACAATCCACTGCCACAAAGTGATCTGATGACCTCTCAGTGCCGATCAAAATACACTTTTTTTCAGTTTATTTTATTTTTTTGCTTTTGTTTACTCTTTTTTTTTGGCATGACTTACATTTGTAGCTGAAATCATATTTTTTTGCTTTCCTAATATGTGAAAGTGGAGAAGGAGGAAGTCAGAATTTAGAACTCATTATTTTAAAATTAAAGTTACAAATATATATTTTTTCAAAAGAGTATTAAAAAAAACTTTAAAAAATTTTAAATTGCTTCCTGGAGAGAAGTACACAAAATAAACTTAAAAAGTAAAAATAAAAAAGAAAATACATTAATGGGAGTCATGTAAGAGGAAAAGGTTTCATGAAATTATTATTGAGTGGTGGCAATACTTGATGAGATAATGAAGTCACTGAATTGTTAACTTTGCACATTGATTTATTGAAAAATCATTCTATCCCTATGATTTATTATATTTGATATGTATTCTAAAGTACTGTCAATGTAAAGAGGTGATTCTTAATTGTGTGCTTTTTAACATAAACTCTATCAAATTGGAAAGGCTGTCCATTCAGGCATGGCAACAGAATATGTCTGCAATTGAGAATTGGCTTAGTTAAAAAACAAAACAAAACAAAAACACAATAGAGAAATTTCTGACTAGAACAGTAACCAGAATATAAATTTTCTATTTTTGGCCACTACTAATCCATGAATACATTAAAAACCTCAAGTCTGCCTGGCATCCTTCTGCACCAATTTTTATGGCAAAAAGAGAAAATTGGAAATCCAAGAGACAACTTGACAGTATCCTCTAAACAAAGTCAACAGATTTCTTGAATATTCACTGATTTAATTAAAAGTAGATTTAGGGAAGAAAGCTAAAAAATATAAACCTAACGGATTCTTTGAGTGATAATATATGACAATTAGTTGATTACATATGATCAGATTATTGATTGTTTAGACAACAAAGAGTAAAAAAAAATCCAACTTAGGGTATAAACTAAAGATGAGAACAAACTATTTGGCTATACTAGTTCTGATTCAAACTTTTTAAACAAACTACATACTTGGAGTGAAGATTGGGGAAAGAATAAAAGGAACATTAATCCTATCACCATTTATTTGTGTATTTAATTAATATATATACACACACATACATGTGTGTATATATATTGTCTTATATATTAATTAATTTATATATATATCATATATATATATATATATATATATACACAGAAGAGTTACTTCCAATGATCTTCTACTTCCTTTATTCCCCCATTCCAATTGCTTATTTTGTCCTCTCATTGATTCTTTAACTTAAAGTGAAGGTCCTATTCTCTATTGGTAGTAGGAGTTGCTTTACTTAGGAATTTGCTATACCAATGAAATCAACAATCCTAGTCCCATTACCATCACAGGTTAATATTCCCCCTCCATTTTCTTATTTGTAAGGTGAAGATTATCATATCCACACTGAACACATTTTACAACTTGGAAGATCTTTCCCTAAAATTTACTGGTTGTTAGGATGATCTAGGAGCACAAGTATAGAAAGCAATGAGTTGATTCTTCTCTTCCTTCAAGAAGCCTAGACAAAAGGCGCTGAATCAGATGCAATAACCTCACCACTCTACCCCTACCAAGTGAATAGTTTTAATTGGATGATTCCTTTTCCAAAATAAAGTTGGAATTTTGGTTCATTCACTCTTTCTCATACAAAAGTCTGCAAGCCAAACCACAGACTAACAAATTACTACTGGATACATTAAACCTAATCTACCTTCTCTGTGACCTCTGGCCTTTGTCAACTCAAACAGTCCTTAACAATCATAGTGGTAATCAACTGTGCTAAAGATATAGGAAACAAGGCAGCCCTAATTTAGCGAATCTATTGTTCAGGCCTCCAAAGCTATATCACTGTCAGTTACTTGCAGGTGTAATATACATACCAGCAACCAAATGATTAGGGGGGCCAGAAGATGCTAGCCTAAAACTATTTAGCCAGCTAGCCCCAGTAGCACTGTCCATTCAACGTTTGTTTAAGAACAATATAGATTCAGTTGAAATTTAGTAGGGTTTGATATTTTAAAATGAATTTGCAAGGGGAATGTTTATCCTATTTAAGATGGCTCCTGAGATTCTCCAGTACACTGGCACTAAGCCTGGAGTAGATTAAAGTGAGATTGTTTGACAAAGGGAACAAATAGCCCAGTTAGTATATTGAATTTTATGAATATAGTCTTCTTTTGACCTGGAATGTGCAAAAGCCAACACCTGCTAGAAAGCTTGTGAGAAATACAAAGCAGAGTATATTAGGGAAAATGTAATTATCTCCAGAAGAGGGACTGTCTCCATGTGCTTTTTTTGCATCCCTGGGGTCTTAAATTAGAATCCAACTTGATTTCACTTAATAAATGTTCATCGACTGATTGGCCAAAGTGATTAGAGTGTTAAGAAATTTAATACAGTTAAACTTCATTTGGCATATTTGATACGGAGGTTGGTCTGAATTATTGAAAAGGCTGAATTAACTAATATTTCAATGTCATACAATTTTATTATTGCCATGTACCTAGAGGAACACAAACTAATCTTGAGGGAGCTGCTTAATTGCATACATGATAACAATGTGTAATTCTTATGGAATTAGTCTATGTGATAACTGCTAAGAATAGTAGAATTGGAGGCAGGAAGATTTGGGGTCATACCTTGTCTGACACTTTATCATCAGGAGCAAATCACATTTCTGAAATCCCAACAACTCTCTAAGCTGGCATTAGCATAAACAGAGAGATATCAAAATTCTGAAAGGAATCTGTTCTATATTTCTTTATCTAGGTGGCACCCATTGTCCAAAGAGTAATGGACTTGAAGTCCAAAAGATCTGGATTCCAATATAGCCTCAGATACTCATCCATAAGATTCTGGGCAAATCACAACCTCTGTTTGTTTGTTTGTTATTTGATTTTCTCCCCTCAATTTTCCTCATCTATAAGATGGGTATAATAAAAGCACATATGTCCCAGGATTTGGGGGAAGCTCATTTATTTGTAAAGTGCTTAGCTCCATGCCTCATGTATAGATTATACAAATCTTAGCTATCATTACCTTGTTTATATCTTTAAAATATTTCACATCCCCTTTCTTGTATTAAATTAAACCCTTGTTCAAATCGTCATAATTTTGATTTGATTTTTGTAGGATGAATAAATGAGATGACTAACTGAATTATAAGCATCCATAGTGCTTTTCACAGTTATCTTAAAATAACATTTTGATTCAAGTCAGGAAGGAATATTGTGTAATTCAATAGGTTATAGAACTGTTAACTGGAAAACAGGGCAATTGAATCTGAATAGAGATAAGACATGGGTGGATAGAAGTGTCATTCAACTAGTCAGAAGGGTTCTGAGTAGAGTGAGAGAATATTGCATTCAGGGATAAGTCCCATTCTTCATTCTGCTGCTGACACATTGACCACGTCATAGAGTGTTCCTGGTTCTTAGTTTTCCCATCTATAAAATAGGGATTGTAATATTTGCTTTTTTTTTAACAGCCATGCTATTTTGTCACTTTTTTACACAGCTATTAGATTTTTCTGTGCCTCAAAAATTGCATTTTGGTTTCTTTCTTTTTTTTATCTCTTCCTTCCTTCCTTCCTTCCTTTTTTCCTTTTCAAATCAGTACTTCAGGGAATTAACCAAAAAACAAAACAAAACAAAACAAACACTGTTGGCATGGGTGCATTAGATTTCAATCCATTATAATCCAACAATTATTTATTCAGATGTTTATTAGGTACAAGACATTTTGCTTAAAAATGTTTTCAATGTAATATTCTGTCAAGGGATATGCTATAGAGTATGACATTTAACAGTGTCAAATGTACTGTTAATGCATACTGGGTTTATTTTAGCTTCCCTAATCTCATTGGTTGGTTACTTGGTATATCAGAAAAAATTACTATTTTGTTTACTGGAGTAGAAAAGAAGCACTTATTAAATACTTGCTATATGATAGGCACTTTACAATTCTAAAGTTATTGGATCCTCCTAGCAATCCTTGGACATAAATACTATTAGGATTCCCTTCTGACTTCAGGCTCACCACTCTATCCCTTGTGCCAAACTAGTTATTTTGTTCTGTCTTTGTTGTGAAAGAACAAATCTTAAGTATAAAAGCTTTAAAGAATGATAATCAGATTGGGCCTATATCCCAAAGAGATCTTAAAGGAGGGAAAGGGACCCACATGTGCAAAAATGTTTGTGGCAGCCCTTTTTGTAGTGACTAGAAAATGGAAACTGAATGGATGCCCATCAATTGGAGAATGGCTGAACAAATTATGGTATATGAATGTTATGGAATATTATTGTTCTGTAAGAAACGACCAACAGGAGGATTTCAGAGAGGCCTGGAGAGACTTGCATGAACTGATGCTGAGTGAAATGAGCAGAACCAGGAGATCATTATACACAGCAACAAGAAGACTATATGATGATCAATTCTAATGGACATGGTTCCATTCAACAATGAGATGTTTCAAACCAGTTTCAAATGTTCAGTGATGAAGAAAGCCATATACATCCAGGGAGAGGCCTGTGGGATCTGAGTGTGGACCACAACATAGCATTTTCACGCTCTCTATTGATGTTTGCTTGCATTTTGTATTCCTTCTCAGGTTTTTTTTGTTTTGTTTTGTTTTGTTTTTTTCTTGTAGATCCGATTGTTCTTATACAGCAAAATAACTGTATAAATATGTATACATATATTCGATTTGTCATGCATTTTAACATAGCTAACATGTATTAGACTTCCTGCCATCTAGAGGAAGGGGTGGGGAGAATGAGGGAAAAATTTGTAACAGAAAGCTTTGCAAGGGTAAATGTTGAAAACATGCATATGTTTTGCAAATAAAAAGCTTTAATAAAAAAATTTAAAATATATTAAAAAAGAATAATAATCAGGAATGAGGGCTTGAACTTTTTTGAAAATATTTTCCTAACATGAGCAATGCATGGGGAATGGGGCAGACAGAAATCAATGTCTCCCTTAGAGAGAAATGGACAAGAGTCCCAAAATATCTTTGAAAGATTCCAGGGATGCAGTTATTTTGCATTTTACTTTTGTATCCTATGCCTTAACATTGTATCTCAAATATTTTAGCCACTTCTTACATTTTATATATAATTTTTGCTGTAAATAGCTAATTCTACCATGATTATTTCTGTGTTTTCTTTCCTATCAGATTGCAAGCTTCTTAAGAACCTTGTTTTTCTTTGGACAACCAGGTCTTAGCACAATGCTGAACATAAAGTAATTTAAAAAGTGAAGTAATTTAATAAATATTTAAACACTGGTTCTGACATATATTAGTTTTCTGTCTAGAGAAATTACCTAATCTCCCCAAGTCATAGTTTCTCTCATATCTATGTACATGATATATACATATATACACATGTGTATTTTATATAAATAGATATATGTATGTATGGAAATAACAAATACTTCTTTTGTTCTTGTCATTTTTAAGCTGTGTCCTACTATATCTGATCAACTCTTGGCAGAGATGCTGAAATTGTTTGCCATTTTCTTCTCCAGCTTATTTTACACATGAGAAACTGAGACAAAGAGATTTAATGACCTGCCCAGAGTCGCATTGCTAGTAAGAGTCTGAGATCAGATTTGAACTCAGAAAGAGGAATTTTTATGACCAGAACCAGCACCTTCTCCATTACATCACTTGACTACCTATAAATATTTCTACTGCTAAAGTATTCTTATAAATAAGAAAAATAATACTTAAGAAATTTTAAAGTATAGCAATCATTTGTGTTAGGGCCCCATTCACAATCTCTGTATCCTTCAGTATCTAAGTGTCTTTACCCTCTCCATCCCACACCTGTATATGTATCATCTTCCCCTATTAAATTATAAGTTGCTTAAGTGTGGGTTTTTTCTTTTGTGTTTCTATCCATAGGTTTTGTATAATCTTTGACATATGATAAATATTTAATAAATGAATTTTCATTCAAATATTCATTCAGTAAAATGTCATATAAATGCAACATGATTTTTTTTCTTTCTTACTTTTAATTCTTTTATTTTTTAGGTTCAAATTACATTTTTATCCCCTCATCCACCCATTGGGAAGGCAAGAAATAATATTTTTGCTATACATTTGAGATCATGCAAAACATTCCATATTAACAATATGGAGGGGGGAAAGCAAGAAAAATAAAGAAAAAATGTTTCAATCTAGATTCAAAGACAAACACAATCATTTTTCAAAGGCACATAATCAAATTAAAAAAATACAAAACACCTGAAACAAATACACATACTCAAGCAAAATAAATTATCAATATTAGTCATGTCTAATAATATGTATCTCATTCTGCATATTTAGTCCCCAACATTCTTCATCATCATATCTCTGGAATCATGGGTGGTCAATACATTTAGAGTTCTTATATTTTTTAAACTGTTTCATAACATTACTTTTTTAAGTATATTGCATTTGAGATGTCTGTAGCATATTATATATATGTATATTACATATATGTAATATACATATATATGCACATATATATATATATACACACACACACATGCACATATATAGACAGAGCAGGTATTCTTCTGATTACAAATTATAACCAAATCATCACAGTGTAAAGGCCTATGCTACTGGTATGTGGCAGAGTGGATAAAACAAAGGGACTGGTCAAGAAACCTCCTTTTCCTTACTTCAAATCCAACTCAAACATGTGACCCTGAAAAAGTCATTTGATCCTGTTTACCTCAGTTTCTTGATCTGTAAAATGAGCTGGAGAAGGAAATGGCAAACCACTCTGACATATTTGCCAAAAACAAACAAACACAAAAAAAAACAAAAAAAAAAAACTCCAGCCAAAAAAAATTGAGGAAGAGACATTAAGAAAATAGAGGAGAAACAAAGAAAAGTAGTGCCATGAAAACTCAGAAAGAATAAAGTATTCAAGAGAAAAGGTTTTCCAATGATGCATTAGATTTTAGAATTAAGATTGTTGCAAAAAACAATTTCAAGTGAGCAATGAGATCATGTTCCAGGGAAATGGTTCTTCCTTTTGTGGCACAAATAGAATTTCTGGGCTACACAGCATACAAAGCAGGCATTTTTATTGATCACAGTTCCCAGTATGCTGAATTGTGTGCCTGCTTTCCTCAATTCTATGCAGCTGACTGGCACGCCCACCCATAACATCTGAAAAGATCCCTGAGACACAGGCAGGGCAGTTTCTTTCTCTTACTAGGAGTCCCCATTCCTTCTGAGAGCCACTGAAGCTTCAAGAGCCTGCATATTGCGGCCCACTCGTTCTAGCCAGCTGTGACATTATCAGCTATGGCATAATTTGGAAGCAGGATTGTTGTGAAGTTAGAAGAAAATACAGAGAGACTTCTGGGGGTGGGTCCAAGATGGTGAGGCAAAGTCAGAAAGCTGCTCAAGCTCTCCCAGTTTCCTTCAAAAAGCACATGGAACCAAGCCTTTAACAGAGGTGTGATAGAATAAAACCCCACTCCAGCTCAAAACAAACTGGAAAAACTCCAAAAAAGGTCAGTCTCCCGGGGGTGAAAAGGGTGTTTGGCCCAGCTCAGACAGATTCTGGGAAACCCAGTGAGACTGTCTCTATAGAGGAGTAGTTTGGGGGGTGGGGCAGCTTCCAGTCCCAGCTCAGAAGGCAAATTCTGGGAAACAAGGCTGTTTCCTGAGCAAAACAGACAAAGCTACCCCCCTGCAACCACAAGGGGCGCTGTTTTCAAATCCAAGGATTAGAGCTGCACACAAAGCTTTGGACAGCGCCCCCTATGCCCCAGGAGTAGAACTTCACCTTAAAAGTAAAATGAAGAAATAGCAAAAGAAAAGGAAAGAAATGAGCAAGAAACAGAAAAGAACCGGGACCATAGAAAGCTACTATGGTGGCAAGGCAGGCTGAAACACAAACTCAGATAAGGACAAAATGCCCAATGAAGAAATCTCTCAAAGAGTGATATTAATTGGTCTCAAGCCCAAAGAGGCTTCTTGGAAGTGCTCATGAGGTAGAAGAAAAAATGAGAAAGGAAATGAGAGGGATGTGTGAGAGAGTCATCAGCTTAGAATAGGAAAGAAAAAAATTTTCTGAAGAAAACAACTCCTTAAAAAGTAGAATTGACCAAATGGACAAAGATGTACAAAAGCCAGTTAGCTTTTAAAATAAAATACTAATTTTAATAAAATCACACATTAATAACCAGAACAGGGCAAATGGAGGCTAATGACTTTGTGGAAGCAAGAATTGGTTAAACAAATTATAAAAAATGAAAACACAGAGCAAAATGTGAAATATCTCTTTGACAAAATAGCTGACCTGGAATATATATCCAGAATAGTCAATTTAAAAATCATTGGCCTAGATGAAGGTCATAACCAAAAAAGAGTGTGGATAGCATTCTATACAGGACCAATAAGGAAAATTGCCCTAATATTCTAGAAAAGGAAGGGAAAAATACTGGCTGAAACAATCCATTGATCACTTTCAGAAAGAGATCCCACAAGGAAAATCCCAAGGAACATTGTGGCAAAAATCCAGAACAACAACCTCAATGAAAAAAATACTGCAAGCAGCCAGACAAAAACAATTCAAATATCAAGGAGCAACAGTCAGGATTACCCAGGATTTGGCAGCTTCTACCATAAAGGATTAGAGGACCTGGAATACCATATTGTGGAAGGTAAAGGACCTGGGGTTCAACCAAGATTTAATTATCCAGCAAGATTCAGCATCATCTTTCAGGGAAGGTGATGAAGGTTCAATGAATTAAGAGAGTTTCAATCCTTTCTATTAAAAAAAAAAACAGAATTAAACAGAAAATTTAATCTACAAGCACAGGAGTCAAGAGATACATAGAAAGGTAAACACAGGAAAAGGAAAACAGGGGTATCCACATGGACTGAGGTTGTGATTGAGAATGGACTCTGATGTGATGGCATCAAAGAAAAAGACATCAAGGAATTGAAAAAGGTCTGTACTGAAAAAAGAGGAAAGAGAAGGTATAATGGAAAAATTAGTTCACATGAAGAGGTGCAAAAGACTGATAACAATGGAGGGAAATGAGGGAGATAAGGGGCAGCTAGGTGTCACAGTGGTTAGAGCACCAGCCCTGAAGTCAGGAGGACCTGAGTTCAAATCTGGTCTCAGACACTTCCTAGCTGTGTGACCCTGAGCAAGTCACTTAACCCCAATTGCCTCAGCAAAAAGCAAAAAAAAAAAAAAAATGAAGGAGATAAGCAAAATCTGAACCTTGATCTCATCAGTTTGGGCTCTAAGAGGGAATAATTTAATCATTCAATTTGGCATAGAAATTTATCCAACCCTATAAAGAAGCAGGAGGAAAAAGAGGAAAAGAAAAGAAAAGAACAGAATAGAAGGGAGGGCAGAAGCACCAGTGAAAAATGTAAGAGAAGATGGGAAGGGCTGATAAAAGGCAAGGTAGTGGGTGGATTGAATTAAAAAAAAAAACACTAGTAAGAATGGGAAAATGGTGATGCAACATAAGGTAGTGGGTGGGGAGGTAAAAAGAAAAACACATGACTAATGACAGCATGGAATGAGAACAAAAGCATACACAAGGGAGAAAATAGGATGGAGGGAAATTCAGAACTGGTGATCATAACTGTGAATGTGAATGGGATGATATCTCCCATAAAAAGGAAGTGAATAACTTACTGCACAAGAAAAATCAGATCTAGAAAGAGAGAAAAAAAAAGTAAGAAGGAAAATACAATGCAAGCAAATATTCACAGAAAGCTTTAAAATGCTGTGTTGTGGTTCACACTCAGTTCCCACAAGCCTCTCTAGATGTATATGACTATCTTCATCGCTAAACAATAGGAACTGGTTTGAATCACATCATTGTTGAAGAGAACCATGTCCATCAGAATTGATCATCATATAGTCTTGTTCCCGTGTACAATGATCTCCTGGTTCTGCTCACTTCACTCAGCATCAGTTCATGCAAGTCTCTCCAGGCCTCTCTGAAATCATCCTGCTGGTCATTTCTTACAGAACAATAATATTTCATAACATTCATATACCATAATTTATTCAGTCATTGTCCAATTGATGGGCATCCATTCAGTTTCCAGTTTCTAGCTAGATACTTTTCTATTGAAATGCGAGACAAGATGTTTAGCTGGTGCTGGAAGAGGACATCACGGAGGGTTTGAAGAAGAATGAAAATGTTTGGCAGAGTCATTGTGGAGACCAAATTGATTAGGGAAGTATAGAAAGTTTGCATTGCTGAAGTGAAAGTACACTTGTGATAGGATAAAATTGATTTATAGTAGATTGTCAGTCAAATTTCTTCAATTTTGTACAATAGCACAGAGTAGGACCAAAGGCAGAGGATGATAGAATCTGAAATTTGATAGATCAAGTTCAGTGAGAGAATAGAAGGGCAAGGAAATCAAGTAAGAAACATTTACCTTTCTTTCTCTCCATAAGGGGTCAAAGATGGAAAAGGCACTAGAGCAGGGGTGATGGCCCGCAAAGGCCTGGGGTGTGAAGGCTTTTGGAAGCCATGATGAAGATAAAGACTTAAGGTCTGAAGTTGCAAGGTACAGGAACACATGGGATGGCAAATACTTAGGATCAAATAAAGGAATTTCAGAATTTATGCACAGAGAAGTAAAGCCTTAAGGGAAATGTCAAAGTCAAAAGTATGTAGTTCCTTCAGAAGAGTTTCTCTCTCTCTCTCTCTCTCTCTCTCTCTCTCTCTCTCTCTCTCTCTTTCTCTCTCCCCCTTTTATAACTTTTTACTTGCATTTCCATCTCTTAGCCATGTGCCTAGAACATAGCGAGGACTTAATATATGCTAATTACATGAGTGACTGACTAAATGTATCCCAATTTCAACCATTCCCCAGCAGTCTGGCTTTTTAATTTCAAGAAAATCTCTAGAAGAAAGTTGGTATCAAAAGACTGAGTCAGAAGTTCTACACACACACAAGTTGCAGTAGAATGAAATTCTATTCAGCAATCATCTAATAAATATCCATTATATGAAAGGGAACTATGCTTGTCAATAGAGATAAAAAGAGCAAGAGCCTTTTCCTGAACTCAGGAAGACAACAACAGGAAAAGACTTAAGTACCTGATAGTGTGCTAGCAGGTATAGAAGGGGTGTAGAGGGCATGCTATCAGAAAAAAATGTGGAAGAAAAAGAATGTGGAAAGAGAGAGAAAGATCACTTTTAGCTGCAGTGGGAGGTAGAGGAAGGCTCACAGAATGCTTCACAGAGCAAGTGATACCTGAATTGAGCCTTGAGGACAAAACATGATTTCAAGTGTAAATATAAAGGTATTCTGAACATAGAAGTATAGAAGCACAGGACAGGATTGGGAGCAACGAGTAGACCATTTTAGCAGAAATGAGGAATGAATGAAAACATTTACTGTAGAAGGCATGAAAGAAGACACATTGAAGGCTTATTATGAAAGACTTTACATTCTAGGCTAGAGAGCTTGTTTCATTCTATGTAAGCCAATGATGTACTACTGGTAATGTTTGAGAGGACAAAATCACTGACTTAAACTGCATTCTGAGAAATTGTGGTATAATAAAAATAACACCTAGCTAGCATCAGCTGTGTACTTATAAATGTTTTCTTCTGCGGAGAAGGAGGTGATACATGTAGGACATATTTTATAAAATTTATTCCACACTATTAATATTTTCTCCATACTTTTAAGTCTAGATAGTAAACAGAAAAAGAAATTGAGCTCTGATTTGAAGCATTTGCTGATTTCTGAGGTGTAATTTTTCACATTGTATTTTAAGAATTGACTTTCAAAAGCCGGTTCAATTTGATTAAAGCACACTCCTGGCTGGCAGTCAGGATACTTAAATTCTAGACTTGGCTCTGCCACTGTGATGTTCAATGGGTCACCTAACCTCCTTCACTGTTTCTTCATCAATAAAATTTGAATGTTTGACTATATTATCTCATATGACTATACAGAGTATGGAAAAGCATTATATCCTCTTAGAATAGATGAGTTGGACACTATATTTGAGCTGAATATTAGTGGGAGAAAGAAACTATTATTCAGGAGTAGGCTCTACCCAAGATAGGAAGAAATAAAGATCCCTGAAATGGAAGTAGGAAAAAACATGGGTAACATACCAGCATTCTTTGTATTTTTCTAATTTCATCCTGCCTGCCAGCTAGAACACCTAGACCAGCTGGCACCCCTACCTGTTTCTATAGATAAGGAAATTCAATGTCAAAGATTTAGAGTTCTATTTAACTCAAGCATTTATTGAGTATCTACTATGTCTGCCATGGAGATGCAAAAATAACAAAGTTCCTGTCTGTAAATGGCTTACAATCTATGAGAGTGATATAACATGTGAATGGGTAAGTTAAAACAAAATATTCAACAAGTAAATAACAAGCAATTTGGGGAATGAGGAGAGCTCTGACATCTGGGGACATCAGAATCAGTTTTTGCTATTGATTTAATCTTTCCTTATTCTGTGTGGAAACAAATCTTTCTTAATTGGTAGATCAATTAATTAATCAACAAACATTTGAGACACCTGCTATGTAGCAAATTTTGTACTAAGTGCAGGCAGAATAAAACATAAAACAAAAGCAAAGTATTCTCTTCCTTTAAGATACAAACATTCTGTAGGGAAATGGTCCTATTCTATTTTATTCTTATATGGTGTATAGGTCAATGTTTTCAAACTCAAAATAGAAATGGCAGTCCACTAATCCATAATATATATCCTTGCAAGCCACATATTGACCTATTTATTATCTATCCTGTATTGTATTTTTGATTGATTTTTAATACTTCCCAATTATATTTCAATCTGATTCAAGCATACTTTGGAGTGTTATAGACCACCAAGTTTTTGATCCTGTAGGTATAGTTAATCTGATTTAATTGGTTCCATAGAAACTTTCCTCACTGGCCTTTTTTTTTTTTTTTTTTTCAGGAAAATCCTAAAATAATTTCCATTTTCTTCCTTTCTGAAATTCATGCAATTAATGCAACAGTCAGAACTTTGAACTCAGCCCATGATTTATATAACCTATTGTATTTTATACTACTATACCAAGGCTTCTTAAATTTTTTTTCTTATGATCCATTTTTCCCCAAGAAATTTTTATGTGATCCCAGGCATATAGCTATATAAAATAGGTATGCAAATCAATATTTACTGATAACAAATTATGATTTCATGACCACCACTTTCAGTTATGAGACCTCATATGGGGTTGCTTGCTACAAGTTAAGAAGCTGGGAACCACACAAAACTGTGTCAAACAAAATAAGTCATCATGAGCATTTCTGCATTTGAGGCTAGAAAAATTAAAAAATAAGAAGACCTGGAATATTTTAGTAAGGAAATTCTGTGAAGTGACCTTCTCTAAAGTTTTTTAAGGATATCATAAATGTTTTTATAGGTTGAGCTCTCCTGGATACAGAAGGTTCTAATAATTTGACTACCAAGGTTTCTTTGGGCCATACGTATTGCCATTGGCTCCTTAGGTGCCATTCTGATCCTAAACTCATTGTCTCTAATAAGAGAAATAAATGGAATCGGGGAAGTTTAAATAGTTTCTACATCACTAAGTGCTATTTCTTTTCCCCTGTGGTTGCTTTTGTTTATTTTGATGCAGATTTTTAACTTTTCTTTGGGTTAATTACACACCACACTGTGAACTTGAGCTGCTCTCAAGAAGTGCTAGAAATCATAGTTTGGGTTGTATAATAAAAATCAAGTTGTGAATTATCTTAAAGGTCATTTTTTTTTTTACATTTGTATTTTCTTTAAAAAGAATCTGATAGAACCTATGTTTAAAAACAGCACTCTGAAAACCAAAAGCTATAAAGGACAAACATAGCTATTAGTAATACTCACAAAATATTTTATTTTAAGCTAGACCACTTACATAGTCAATGAAAAATTATGATGAGTCTTTTGCTGTCCGGCAGATGGCAGGACCCAAGGCTTCCTGATGCCATCCAAAGATGTCTCACACATTAAGTTGTAATAAAATGTTATTTATTATACTATGAATGTGAATAATTCTTGTCATTAAACACTGGGACTCTAGGCCTGGAGGAGATTTTCCAAAGTAAAATGGCTTTTCTCTTGTCATTACAGTGAATAGAATCAACCCCCCCACACACACATTCCCAAACCCCTTCCCACACATACATTGACTATATTACCATTTTAGGACCAAATGGTTTTGCTAGGGCATAAAAACCCCCAAGGAAATGTATTATCATTGACCCACAAATTCATTCTTGTAAAGAATTATCGCTTAGAGACACATTCCAATAAAACTTGTCATTGATTACTAATGAGCTTCGTATTTCTGGGGGGGGGGGGCGCATGTGCATATATAGTCAAAAAAATTCCTTTCCAGGCTTCATTCCTGAACTCCAAAAAACTTTGTTTACCTTGCCATAGAAATCTCTTCACAGGGCAGCTAGGTGGTACAGTGGATAGAGCACCAGTTCTAAAGTTAAGAGAACCTGAGTTCAAATCTGGTCTCAGACACTTAACACTCCCTATCTGTGTGACCCTGGACAAGTCACTTAAGCCTACTTGTCTCAGCAATTAAAAAACAAAGAGATATTGAAAAAAAAAAAAAAAAGGAAGGAAGGAAGAAAGAAAGAAATCTCTTCACTTTGGAAACTTACTCCATTCCTGGCCCATTTCTCACAGTGAAAGTACTCTCTGACTTTGATTTTTTAAAATCAAATTTTAATTTGATTCCTTTCAACCCCTCTCCATTCCACAGCTTTTCATCTTCCTTCTTTGTAATGTCTTCCCCCCTTTGAATAGTTCTTGGAGGAGAGGGACACCTTTCTGCTTATATTTGAATTACAAGTACTTAGAACTATATTGGATTCATAGTTTAGTGCTTAATAAATGTTTGTTGAATTGACTTGCACCCTTTTTTCAACCCCACCCTCATTTGAGCTCCTTATCTCCTCCCTTCCCTGCAAAAAAGTCACAGCTAACCATTTGCAAAAAAAAACTTTCCAAGTGTTGTTCATTTAACATTTAAATACATCAAACTCCACCTAGTCCTTGATGCATATTTTACAAGATAACTAGCTCATGCTGAAAAAAGTTATGTCATTGTTAGAGAAAGGCATATTGAGGGTTCTGAAGAAGTGTTCTTGGCCATAGCACTGAAGAAACAGAATGCCCTACTCCTAATTTCCGTTTTTAGCATCAATAATATGACTCCTGTGGGATGTGACAGAAGAAGCAAAAAGATCAAAATGATTATGATTTTTCCTTTCTATCAATAGTGACATTTCTAGGAGAAGGCTTTGAGGAACTGCTAGTTCTAAATTTGGTTTTTAAAAAATCTTATATAGGAAGTACACAGTAGTATTATCATGAGATTTAATGAGAAATTCAAATTCAGTGATATTCAGTACATTCAAATGTCAGGTACTAGAGTTCCCTATTATTCAAACTGAGTCATGATCTCATTGATACAAATTTATATTAAAGCTCCATTAAATTTTTCATTCAATATGCGTTTATCATTCACAAACACCTAAATGAGGTCAATACAAAGACCAAAAAAAAAGTAAAAATGCTTCTGTCTTTTAAGCATTCATATTTGTCTGGGTGGAAGATTATAGTCTACTATAATTTATGAGGAAAATAATGTACATAAACAAAGATTCAGAAGAGAGAATTATTTTCCTTTATCTCACTTATGATGTCCATTTCATTTTTACATATTTGCCTCTATGAATCTACCTCTTCTTAGCTCTTTAAGATATTCTCTCCTAGACTTGCATGAACTGATGCTGAGTGAAATCAGCAGAACCAGGAGAACATTATACACAGCAACAAGACTATACGATGATAAATTTTGATGGACATGGTTCTCCTCAACAATGATGTGATTCAAACCAGTTGTGCTGCGATGAAGATAGTCATATACATCCAGAGAGAGGCCTGTGGGAACTGAGAGTGAACCACAACACAGCATTTTAACGCTTTCTGTGAATATTTCCATGCATTCTGTTTTCCTTCTTAGGTTGTTTTTTTTTTCTTCTTCTCTTTCTAGATCTGATGTTTCTTGTGCAGTAAGATAACTGTATAGATATGTATACATGTATTGTACTTGTCATATAATTTATCCTATCTAGCATGTATTAGATTACCTGTCATCTAGGGGTGGGGGGCGGGGGGAGGGAAAGGAAAAGCTTGGGAAAAAAAAGTTTTTTTTGCAAAGGTCAATGTTGAAAGGTCACTCATATGTTTTGCAAATAAAAAGCTTTATTAAAAAAAAAAGAAATAAAATACAAAAAAAAAAAAAAAAGATATTCTCTCCTCTGTCAGTACCTATAAATGGGCTCTCTCATGGTTCTCCTTCCTACATATCTGACCCCTTCTTCTCTTTCTCCTTTGCTAGTTCCTCAATCTGATCCTGCTCACCAAATGTGAGAATCCACCATGGATCTATTCTGGGCTTTCTTTTCTCCTCTTTCTTAATTCTTTTCTTCAGTGATTCAATTACCACCTCTATGCAGATGACTCCCAAAATCCAATTCTTCAAACAAAAATCAGATTTCTAATTTTTATTTTCCTTCCTTCCTTCCTTCCTTCCTTCCTTCCTTCCTTCCTTCCTTCCTTCCTTCTTTCCTTTTTTCCTTCCTTCCTTCCTTCCTTCTATGTTCCTTTCCTTCCTTCTTTGCTTTGTTCCTTCTTTCTTTCTTGCCTTCCTTCCTCCTTCTTTCTTTCCTTCCTTTCTTTCTTCCTTTTTCCTTCTTTCCTTCCTCATATTTAAAGCCTTGTCAAGTCCTGTGAAAATATTCTTCACATACAACTATTCTTTCTTTTTTTATTAATACTTTTTATTTGCAAAACATATGTATGGGTAATTCCTAAACATTAACCCTTACAAAGCTTTCTGTTACAAGTTTTTCCCCCGCTACTCCCCACCCCTCCCCTAGATGGCAGGATAGCCACTACATGATAATTATGTTAGACTACTTAAGAAATCGAATATATGTATAGTTATTGCCACACATCATTTTTTGTGCACGAGAAATCGTATCTACAAGAAAGAATAATCCGATAAAGGAAATACAATGCAAGCAAACCTCAATAGAGAACATGAAAATGTTATGTTGTGATCCACATTTCACATCCCTCTCTCTGGGTGTATATGGCTTTCTTCACCGAACAATTGGAGCTGGTTTGAAGCATTTCATTGTTGAAGAGTGATGTCCATTAGAACTGATCCTCATATAGTATTGTTGTTGCTGTGTATAATGATCTCCTGGTTCTGCTCACTTCACTGAGCATCAGTTCATGCAAGTCTCTCCAGGCCTCTCTGAAATCCACATACAACTATTCTTTAGAGGGGACACATTAGGTTCATAACTTAGCTTGATTTCCTTTATAGCCTCCTTTCAGTCAGTTTGGAGTACAAACTACTGCTCTTGAGTTCTGATCACCCTGGCTTCTCAGGACTTTCCTGACAGACTGACAGCAATACCAGGGCTGGAATCCTTCCTCTAAACTCATCATGACTATATTCTTGTTCCGGGGACTCCACCGCCTGTGCCTAGAACTAAAAACAGCAAATGAAAAGAGCAAATTGAGAGCCCACTCCTTGGAGCCACAGGGCTTAAAGGTAGGAAGGGGAAGGTAGTACTACCCCTCCCCTAAGTCTATCTATTCTCTGGTTGAAGAGGACTTTGATCTAGAAGAAGAAAAAGAAAAAAGAGGAGGAGGAGAAGGAAGATGAGGAGGAGAAAAAAAAAGAGACAGAGACAGAGAAAGAGGAGAAACGGAAACAGAAAGAAAAAAGAAACAGTCAATGGAAAGAAGCTATTCCCATCCTCATTGTAGGGGAATGCATATTGTCTTCTCCCAGAATAATCCTGGTTTCTTTCATATAAGTGCCTTTATTTTAGGTGATCTGGGCATGCTCAAAGCAAAACTACTATACAATAGTGGTATTGATTCATTTGCGTACTTCTGCATTTAGTTTAATATAAAGTTTGATGGTATAGTTTCACAGCTATGAGGATTCCTTAAGCCTTCTGTGGTGGTTTGTTCACTGACATTGCTTGTCATCGTATGAAGGATGCTTCACAAGAAAAAAAAAAAAAAAAGCAGCATATTCTGTCAGACCCAAAGGATGTAAAAATGACTATGCTTTATGGAGGTATTTATGACCTTAAGTGAAGTCCTCAGTCCCAGAAAATGATAGCCATGAGGAGGAATTTCACTAAACAAATCCTTTGATGTTATTGCACATAACAAGATGAGGAAATCAGAAACATGTAAAGAAATAGAAATAGTTTAACCCGTGTTCATTTTGTGAAACAAAACATAGAGCCAAGCATAGTCAGGTCTCTTTTTTTCTTAGTTGCCAACCTTTAAATTTTATTTTTTATACTATCATGATTCAAAATTCCTTTCTCCCTAACAAAATTTTAAAATACATACATAATATGTCATAACATATGCATATGTGTGTATAACATATAGATGTATATGTACATGTAAATAAGTGTATATATAAGCCACAAGATTGTTTAGTGGATAGAACACTACTTAATTCTATTTACCTCAGTTTCCACATCTATAAAATGAGCTGGAGGAGGAAATAGTAAACGATTCCAGTATTTTTGTCAAGAAAACCCCACATGGGGTCACAAAGAGTAGGACATGACTGAAACATTAAATAGTATCAACAAATGTATACATGATATATATGTATGTATATAACAACAATCTTATAAAATATGATTTTTATTCAAGATTATATTGGATAAAAAAATCAGAAAATGTGTAGTTACTCAAACTATTTTGTAATTTTTGTTTTTGTCATTTCAAAACCTCTTATCTTTTAAATTCTAGGTTTCAATCTTTGTAGCTACATTTAAAAAATAATGTTCATTGTCATTGGTTTAGTATTTTCCCCTCAACACTTCTATATTTAGTAGATCAAAGAATCAAATTTAAAGCTGAAAGTATTCTTAGAATCCATCTAGGTCAATCTCTTACAGATAAGGAAACTGAGACTCAGAAATGTTGAGTGACTTGCTCACTTTCACCCAACTAATAAATATTCTGAGACAATATTTGTATCCAGCTATTCTTGACCCTGGTTCTAGTACTTTGTTCACTATGTTTTATTCACTATTTTGTAAATGAAGAAAGTGAGTTCAGAAAGTCATTTGCTTCTATATGAATCAAGGTACAATCTTTAGAAAGAGAAGATACCAGCCAGAGAAAGAAAATATTGAGTCAGATCACTCTAAGAAAACAAAAGAACAATGAATACAATAACTTATCATTTAAGAGAAAAAAGAACTTGGCAGTGATTTAAGAAATTTAAGTTATCCATTTAAACCAAAAGGGAAAAAAAAACTCAGTGAGTTTGACAGTAGAGCTAAATTCCTTTACATGTTCACAGTGGGAAGAGATCCAATGACCTTTCAAAGTTCCATCTACTTTGGTAGTTACTTGACATAATAGGGATCATTTTTCTTCTATGAAAAATGTCACACTATTGTATTCAGGAAATATTATAATAGCATGGTAATTATTCACAGCTGAATCTTAAATCAAACAGGTCACTATTTCAGTGCCTTGAGGAATCCCTACTTATCCTGACACAATTTAGAATTTTTGGCAGAATTTAATGGAAAGAAATACAAGATAGAACCATGAAAGTTATTGTCATAATTGTGTATTTTGTCAGAGTTGTCCATTTCTGAGAATATCTCTAATCAGTGCTATTTATCTGTGATTTATTCAAGTTAGATTATTTTACATGAGACCAGAGAAATGGGTTAAAAAGAAGAGAACTTGGTTCACTGATTAGCTGTCAAGTATTTTTGCCTCAAACATACTTGTGGTTAATTGGTAGGCTGTCCCAATGTAGATAGCTGAGTTGTCTTTGATTATACTTTGATTTGCACATAGTCCTTAGCTTGAGATATATTGCTTTATAATCAGCCTTCTGGCAATTGGAAAGCTTTTCATTTTTTTTTAAATTTTTTTGGAGGGTCTTGTATCAAGTTTAGTGATGCCATTGGATGCTCAGCCTTCTAAATGAAGAATGTGCTTAGGAGAAAAAAAAGTATTTCATCTTACTTATGAAAAGAGATGTTTCCCTTTTCCTCCTTGCACATAAAACTTCAATGTAGAAATATTATTTCAGTTGCTATTTACTTCTAATGGCATTTGAAGTCCTAAGGCAAACTTTTGACACAAAGAAATCTTTCAGTGACTTCACTTTAAAAACTGCACCAAATATACAGAATCATAGGTCTAGCAGGCAACTTAAGAACACATTTATCTGCCTCCCTCCTGGCTATCCTGCACCTACAATACCCTGAATGGATGAAAATCCATCTTTCTTTTAATAACCTTCATCTCAAATAAGATGAACTTCAGTTGGTCACATTATTGAAGCCCATTACACTTGCATAACATTTCCTGTACTAGTGTTATTGATAACCTTGTTCTTTCTACTCCTGTTAATATTGAATTTGAAAAATCAACTCTCTCCAGAGAAAATTCAGTTACTTTTTAACGTGTTGTTACCTTTTCATTATGTACCTGAAGTATGGTATCTAAAAGCTAACCTTTCTTTAATATATATATATATATATATATATATATATTTAAGCTTTTTATTTGTATAACATATGTATGGGTAGTTCCCCAACCTTGATCTTTACAAAGCTTTCCAATACAAATTTTACCCCCAGTCCCCTCCCCTCCCCCAGATGGCAGGAAGTCCACTACATGTTAATAATGTTGAAATGCTTGAGAAGTTATGCAAGAAAAATCCTATCTACAAGAAAAAAAAGAATCAGAGAAAGGCAACACAATGCAAGCAAATGTCAATAGAGATCATGAAAATGTTACGTTGTGGTCCATATTTCATGTCCCTCTTTCTGGGTGTATATGGTTTTCTTCAGTGAACAACTGGAACTGGTTTGAGACAATTCTTTATTGCAGAGAGCCATGTCCATCAGAATTGATCATCATGTAATACTGTTGTTGCTGTGCATGATGATCTCCTGGTTCTGCTCGTTTCACTCAGCATCAGTTCATGCAAGTCTCTCCAGGCCTCTCTGAAATCGTCCTGCTGGTCGTTTCTTACAGAACAATAATATTCCATAACATTCATATACCATAATTTATTCAGCCACTCTCCAATTGATGGGCATCCCTTCAGTTTCCAGTTTCTAGCCACTACAAAAAGGGCTGCCACAAACATTCTTGCACATGTGGGTCCCTTTCCCTCCTCTAAGATCTCTTTGGGATATAGGCCCAGTAAAAACACTGCTGGATCAAAGGGTATGCACAGTTTGACAACTTTTTGAGCATAGCTCCAAATTGCTCTCCAGAATGGTTGGATCCGTTCACAGTTCCACCAACAATGTATTAGTGTCCCAGCCCTCCCACATGCCCTCCAACATTCATCATTATCTTTTCCTGTCATTTTAGCCAATCTGACAGGTGTGTAGTGGTATCTCAGAGTTGTCTTAATTTGCATTTCTCTGATCAATAATGATTTGGAGCAACTTTTCATATGACTAGAGATGGTTTTAATTTCTTCATGTGAAAATTGTCTGTTCATATCCCTTGACCATTTATCTATTGAAGAGTGGCTTGATTTCTTATATATATGAGACAATTCTCTATATATTTTAGAAATGAGGCCTTTATCAGAACCATTGAATGTAAAGATGATTTCCCAATTAGATGCTTCCCTCCTAATCTTGTCTGCATTTGTTTTGTTTGTACAGAAACTTTTTAACTTAATATAGTCAAAATTATCCATCTGGTGTTCAATTAGGAGTTCCAAGTCTTCTTTGGACATAAATTTGTTCCACCTCCACAGGTCTGAGAGATAAACTATATTACGTTCCTCTAACTTGCTTACAAAGTCCCTCTTTATATCTAGATCATGAACCCATTTAGATCTTATCTTGGTATGTGGTGTTAGGTATGGGTCAAGCCCTAATTTCTTCCACACTAGTTTCCAATTTTCCCAGCAGTTTTTGCCAAATAGAGAGTATTTATCCCAAAAGCTGTGTTCTTTGGGTTTATCGAACACTAAATTGTTAAGGTTAATGCCTAGGTTGTCCTGATAACCTATTCTGTGCCACTGATCCACTGCTCTATTTCTTATCCAGTACCAAACGGTTTTGATGACCGCTGCTTTATAATATAGTTTTAGATCTGGTACAGCAAGGCCACCTTCATCTGCCTTTTTTTTTTCATTAATCCCCTTGAAATCCTTGACCTTTTGTTCTTCCAAATGAACTTTGCTACTATTTTTTCTAGATCTGTAAAATAATTTCTTGGGAGTTTGATTGGTATGGCACTAAATAAGTAGATTAGTTTGGGTAGTATTGTCATTTTTATTATGTTCGCTCTGCCTACCCATGAGCACTTAATATTTTTCCAATTGATTAGGTCTGATTTTATTTGTGTGGAAAGTGTTTTGTAATTTAGTTCGTATAGTTTCTGAGTTTTCCTTGGCAGATAGATTCCCAAATATTTTATCCTATCATCTGCTATTTGGAATGGAATTTCTTTTTGTATCTCCTGCTGCTGAACTTTGTTGGTAATATATAAAAATGCTGATGATTTATGTGGATTAATTTTGAATCCTGCAACTTTGCCAAAGTTGTGAATTGTTTCTAGTAGTTTTTTAGTTGAGTCTCTAGGGTTCTCTAAGTATACCATCATGTCATCTGCAAAGAGTGATAATTTGGTTTCTTCATTACCTACTCTGATTCCTTTTATCTCTTTTTCTTCTCTTATTGCTAAAGCTAACATTTCTAATACAATATTAAATAGTAATGGTGACAGTGGGCAGCCTTGTTTCACTCCTGATCTTATTGGGAATGGTTTTAGTTTGTCTCCATTACATATGATGCTTGCTGATGGTTTTAAATAGATGCT
>JAJPUD010012392.1:35387-48311 GCA_023553655.1 Myrmecobius fasciatus | reverse complement strand
ACTCCATTACATATGATGCTTGCTGAAGGTTTTAAGTAGATACTACTTATCATTTTAAGGAAAAGCCCATTTATTCCTATACTCTCCAGTGTTTTTAATAGGAATGGGTGTTGGATTTTATCAAAGGCTTTTTCTGCATCTATGGAGATAATCATATGGTTTTTATTAATTTGGTTATTAATATAATTGATTATGCTAATAGTTTTCCTAATATTGAACCAGCCCTGCATTCCTGGTATAAATCCTACTTGGTCATGATGTATTATCCTGGGGATGACTTTCTGTAATCTTGTTGCTAAAATCTTATTTAAAATTTTTGCATCAATATTCATTAGGGAAATGGGTCTATAGTTTTCTTTCTCAGTTTTCTCCCTACCTGGTTTAGCTATCAGCACCATATCTGTGTCATAGAAGGAATTTGGTAGTACACCTTCTTTCCCTATTTTTTCAAATAGTTTATATAGTATTGGGATTAATTGTTCTTTGAATGTTTGGTAAAACTCACATGTAAATCCATCTGGTCCTGGAGATTTTTTCTTAGGGAGTTGATTAATAGCTTGTTCTATTTCTTTTTCCAAAATAGGGCTATTTAAATAATTTATTTCCTCTTCTGTTAATCTGGGCAATCTATATTTTTGTAGATATTCCTCCATTTCATTTACATTATCAAATTTATTGGCATAAAGTTGGGCAAAGAAACTCCTAATTATTACTCTAATTTTCTCTTCATTGGAGGAAAGTAAGAGAGGGGATCTTTTACATGACAGCCATTATTTAGACTTTACTTGAACATTTCTAGTGACAGTGAACTCTAGGAAGCCATTTCCTTTCTGATATCTCTAATTCTTAAGAATTTCTTTATGGAATTAGAAGGGAACTCACAAATCATAATCAAGTCCAATCTGTACCTGAACCCTTCTATAGCTTCAAGCTTTAAATATATGTACCATGATCCACAAGTAGGGGTCATCTGCTTCTTTTCCCTAAGCCTACTACCAGTACCCTTTCTGTCCCTCAAGGCTAGATGGAGGCTAAATCCTTTCCTTTTAAGGCAACCAGTTTTGCTTTTAGACAATACCAATTGTTAGGGAGTTTTTCATCATTTGGAGCTAAAAGTTTTTACATTACTTTATGACTTTATTTTATTTAGTTTTCTTTTCATTTAATAGTATTTTGTTTTTTCCAATTACATGAAAAAATAGTTTTCAATATTTGCTTTTATAAGATTTTGAGTTCCAATTTTTTTCTCCCTCTTCTTCCTTCCTCCCTTCTCTTATTGCCAAAGCTAACATTTCTAATACAATATTAAATAATAATGGTGACAGTGGGCAGCCTTGTTTCACTCCTGATCTTATTGGGAATGGTTCTAGTTTGTCTCCATTACATATGATGCTTGCTGATGGTTTTAAGTAGATGCTACTAATCATTTTTAAGGAAAAGCCCATTTATTCCTATACTCTCTAGTGTTTTTAATAGGAAAGGGTGTTGGATTTTATCAAATGCTTTTTCTGCATCTATTGAGATAATCATATGGTTTTTGTTAGTTTGGTTATTAATATAATTGATTATGCTGATAGTTTTCCTGATATTGAACCAGCCCTGCATTCCTGGTATAAATCCTACTTGGTCATGGTGTGTTATCTTGGAGATAACTTTCTGTAATCTCATTGCTAAAATCTTATTTAAAATTTTTGCATCAATATTCATTAGGGAAATGGGTCTATAATTTTCTTTCTCTGTTTTTGTCCTACCTGGTTTAGATATCAGCACCATATCAGCATCTTCTCTTTCTCTATTTTATGCAAGTAAGCATCTAGAGATATAAAGTTACCCCTTATAACCGCTTTGGCCGTATCCCACAAATTTTGGTATGTTGTCTCATTATTGTCATTCTCCTGGATGAAATTATTGATTGTGTCTATAATTTGCTCTTTCACCCATTCATTCTTCAGGATTAGATTATTTAATTTCCAATTAACTTTTGGTCTATTTTCTGCTGGCCTTATATTACATGTGAGTTTTATTGCATCATGATCTGAGAAGGATGCATTTACTATTTCTTCTTTTCTGCATTTGATTTTGAGGTTTTTATGCCATAATACATGATCAATTTTCGTATAAGTTCCATGAACCCCTGAGAAAAAAGCATACTCCCTTCTATTGCCATTCAATTTCCTCCAGAGATCTATCATACCTAACTTTTCTAACATTTTGTTTACCTCCCTAACTTCTTTCTTATTTATTTTGTGGTTTGATTTATCTAATTCTGAGAGAGCAAGGTTGAGATCCCCCACTAGTATAGTTGTACTGTCTATTTCTCCTTGCATCTCTGTTAGCTTCTCCTCTAGGAATTTGGATGCTATACCACTTGGTGCATATATGTTTAGTATTGATACTGCTTCATTGTCTATGGTACCCTTTAGTAAAATATAGTTTCCTTCTTTGTCTCTTTTAATTCAATCTATCTTTGCTTTTACTTGGTCTGAGATCAGGATTGCTACCACTGCTTTTTTTTTGTTCACCTGAAGCATAATAGATTCTGCTCCAGCCCTTTACCTTCACTCTGTATGTATCTCTATGTTTTAGATGTGTTTCTTGTAAACAACATATTGTAGGATTCTGGCTTTTAATCTAGTCCACTATCCGCTTCTGTTTTATGGGAGAGTTCATCCCATTCACATTCACAGTTAGAATAACTATATCTATATTTCCTGCCATCTTATTTACCCAAAGTTATATTTTTCTCTTCCTTTTCCCCTTACTCCCTTCCCCCCTCCCCAGTACTTTATTTTTGATGACCACCTCCCTCCAACAGTCATCCCCCCTTTAGAACCCGTCCCTCCCCTTTACACCTTTCCCCTAATCCTTCTATTAGTCTATCCCTTTCCTTTCCTCCTTTCCCTCCCACCTTCCCACAAGGAGGGTCAGGCCTTTCTTTGAAGCCAAATGTGTCTGATATACTCTCTTAGAGTCCAATCTAATGAGAGTAAGGTTTACACAATACTCATTGCCCTCCCTTCTTTCCCTCAATTATATTAGATCTTCTATGTCTCTTTATGAAATTTTGCCTTATTTTACCTCCTTTGTTTTTACTTTATTTTGCCTCCTCCCCCCCCCCCCCTTTCTCAGTATGGTATCCTTTCCACCTCTAATTTCTTTTCCATTATTATCAAAGAAAAATCAAATTATACCCCCATTCTTTAAGGATACCCATAGTAGAAATATAGTTTTCAAGAGTTCTTTCCTTTTTACCTTTTTATGCTTCTCTTGAGTTCTGTATTTGGAGGTCAAATTTTTTGTTCAGATCTGGTCTTTTCATTAGAAATAGGTGAAATTCTCCTGTATCATTGAATAGCCATCTTCTTCCCTGGAAGATGATGCTCATTCTAGCTGGATAGCTTATTCTTGGCTGTAATCCAAGGCAAAAGAACTTGGATTTTGCCTTTCGGAATATCTGATTCCAGGCCCTTCGATCCTTCAATGTGGAAGCTGACAGATCCTGTGTAATTCTAATAACAGTTCCTTGGTATTTGAACTGTTTTTTTTTTCTAGCTGCTTGCAATATCTTTTCCTTGGTGTGATAGTCCTGAAATTTGGCCATGATATTCCTTGGGGTTTTAATTTTGGGGTCTCTTTTAGGAGGTGATCGGTGAATTCTGTCAATGCCAACTTTGCCTTCTGATTCTAAAATATCAGGGCAATTCTCTTTCATGATTTCCTGGGAGATAGCATCAAGGTTCTTTTTTTCATCGTGGCTTTCAGGGAGTCCAGTAATCCTTAGATTGTCTCTCCTGGATCTGTTTTCCAAGTCAGTTGTTTTTCCTAGGAGATATTTCATATTTTCTTCTATTTTTCATTTTTTTTGTTTTTGTTTGACTGATTCTTGAAGTCTTATTGAGTCATTCATTTATACTTGTTCAATTTTAATTTTTAAGGTATTATTTCCTTCAGTTATCTTTTTTAGCTCCTTTTGTAACTGGCCAATTGAATTTTTTGGTTCATTGCATTCTTTTTCCATTTTGCCAATTTTATTTTTCAGTGAATTGTTGTCATTTTCCAATTCACTAATTTTGTTTTTCAGTGAATTATTATCTTTTTCCAATTCACTATTTTTATTTTCCAGTGAATTGGTGACTTTTTTCCAATTCACCAATTTTGTTTTTCAGTGAATTGTTGTCTTTTTCCAATTCACTATTTTTATTTTCCAGTGAGTTGGTGACTTTTTCCAATTGACCAGTCTTATTTTCCAGTTTTTCACATGGTTGCAGGGCAATATTTCCTTCTTGCACTGCTCTCAATTTATTTCCCCATTCTTCTTCTAACTCTCTTTTGAGATTCTTTATGCAATCTTCCAGGTAAGCCTTCTGAAAGGGATACCAGCTTAAGTCCACCTTTGTGGCTTCATCTGGGATTGTTTTCAGAATCTCAGGATCTGGGGACTTCTCTACTTTTTCTCTGTAATAGCTGTCTATAGTGAGAGCTCTCTTCTGCTTCTTACTCATGGTTTTGAGCTGAGTCACAGCAGGGAAATCTGCAGTAGTTTCAATTTGCCCTGGGGCAGTTTGCCGAGTTGACTTCCGGTCTGGTGCTGATCTGGCTAGATCCACACTAGGACCACACTTTCAGCTGCTCTCAATCCACCCTTTACCAAAAATAGACCTGCCAAAGCACCTGCCCGAAAGCAGAGCAAAGTGGCCTAAGCGTCTCCCAGGGACTTCCTGGCAGCCTAAAATCTTCTGCTCCATATCAGTCCCAGACTTGCACCCCCGCTGCGCACTGGCGTCTGAGAGCTGGGAGCTGCTTGATCCCCTGCTCTTCTAAAACTGACCTCTGGAGTTCTTTCAAAGTAGATTTTTGATAGAAGTGCATTGTACTCCAAGTGTTTGGTGGAGCCCTCACTCCAGAACCAGTTCGGAGGCTCAATTTGTCTGGGTCTGAGGGAAGGTCTCAGGAGCTCACAGAGGACACTGTCTGCAGTTCGCCATCTTGGCTCCACCCCTCAAACCATGTCACTTTTGACAGTGAGCCAGGAGCTGAGGCACAAATCTATCAGTAGGGACGTATCTTCCACTAACCCCACAAACCATTTTGTCATGAAATACATGTACTATATTCACTTAGGGGCAGCTTAGTGGTACAGTGGATAGATCTGGGCCTAAAGTCAGGAAAACTCGTCTTCCTGAGTTCAAATCTGCCTTAAGGCACTTACTAGCTATGTAACCAAGGGAATCACTTAACCTTATTTACCTCGGTTTCCTCCTCTGTAAAATGAACTGGAGATGGAAATAACAAATCACTTTAGTGTCTTTGTCAAGAAAACCCTCAACAGGTCCAAAGAATTTGACAGGATTGAAAAACAACTAAACAACAATATATTTACTTATGTTTATGCTTTATTCTCTTAGTAGATCATAAGCTCCATGCGAGGGAAAATCTGTTCTTATTCAATCCAACAAGTATTAAGTGCATAATATACGCAAAGTGTTATGATAGATGGTGAGGATGCAAGACAAAAATTTAACTCTCAAGGAACGAACATTTACTTCAGAAATACAATATTTACATAGATAAATAAAATTCAAAATTATTTTAATAATGAGAGGATAAGGAAAGGATGTAGCAGTTGAGCTCTGCTGAAGATAAATAAGGATTCTAAAGGAGAAAAATAAAATGTACATACCAGAAAGACATGGCAGTGAAAGAGGGAAGATAGTTTACAAGTTAGTTTAGCTGGAAGATAAAATGCATGAAGGGGAATAACATGAAATAAGACTAGAAAAATTCCTGGGAAACAGATTTCTTGGTACTTTAATTGCCAATACTGAGCATTTTGTATTTTCCTCTAGATTTTTGATTAGCATAGTGACATGTTCAGATTTATGTCTTAGGAGTATAAATTTTGTAGCTATGTTGAGGACAATTTAAAGAAGAAAAGACATTGGAGACAGGAAGCCCAACTAGAAAATTAATTGAGTTTTGATTAGTAGGAATAATGAATCTCCCAAAGAGATTACATTGTTTGAATTTGAACTGCACATTTCCACTGGACTGGAACAATGACCATATCTTATATAATCATAGCTTCAAATAGTGCAAATTCAAATAATACAACCACTTCATGAAATTCATTACTGGCAGTAATCAGAACCTGGCTGTGTTATAATAGCCCAACTATTATATAACTATTATATACCATTGTGGTCCTGAACCTTAGTGGTATGTTTATGGAGAAAAAGGGATATATTGAACATTTGTTTTCAGGTAGAATAGAAAGGATTTGGGATTGGATGGCGGGTGAAGAGAATGGAGAGGATAATGAATAGATGATACCTTTGATAGAAATAGAGAAATTTGAAAGACTAAAAGTTGCATCTTCCTCAGTTTTACATATAGTGGGTACTTAATAGATATTTGTTGAATTTTCACTTTTTTTGTTTTAAATTGTATTATTATTTTAAACTTTCTTTTAATTGGAAAATGATACTCTTAATCTAAAAGGAGTCATACATAGTTTTTGAATGGAAAAATAAGAGTGATCTGCTGGGGAACTTTACAGAGAACAAGCATGGGGCATTAATGCATGCTCAAAGATCACAGTAGTCTAGACTTCATAGCCTTATGCCACCTGTAGCTTCCAGCAGTCAGAGCTTAGATGCTTTCTACAGAAGTAATTGGAAAAATCAAGCTTAATCAAAAGGCCAAAATCAGCCAGAATTACCAACTAGCAAAGTTGCTTCGGGAAAATCAAGTAAGAAAAAAAAGGAATAAGCCAAAAGTGTTAAAAAATGACAGGGACTGGAGCCAAAGAAAATTCCAAGAAAGTAGAGCTGGCAATTTCCAGGTTAATTTAGAAAGTCCTAGAGCCTACTGAAGATCTTTGAAGATCAATATAAAAAATACCATTTTTTTGTCAAGGAAACTAGGGGAAGAAAAAAAGGAAGAATAGTCAATATGCTGGAGAGATTGGAAGTCAAAGTTCTAGAAAATGCATCAGACTAAGTCTCAGTCAAGAAATCCATGAAAAAATCATAGTGAGTTTTTTTTCCAATCCGTATCAACATTAAGACAACAGACTAGAGAGGTCTGCAAACATTGGGGAAAAGGTCCATCCAAAAGCATACTACCTAGAGCATTACAACTCTAGGAATGAAATTTTGTACCAGGACAGTAAGCACTAAGGAACAGGGAGACCCCAGATTTGTGCAGGATGTGGGAGTATCAAATGGTAGTTCTGTTGCTCACTAACCAGTTCCAGTTCACACATCCAAAGTGGACTCAGGAGAGAACTTCACTTAGGGTAGGATTTTAGGATGAAGGGTGGTCATAGACCCCAGGTTATATAATTATCAGGGAACAAGTTTAGAAGCAAATACTAGTTGTGTCATTGTAACCACAAAAACAGAGGAGAGACTCATTTCTAGTCTGTGACAAAGTTTGAGGCCTGCATTGGAATAGCCAGAACAACAATTCCAGACCAAAAGGAACCCTGTAATTTGGCTACTCTGAATCTGCAGAGTTTTTTAGCTGATTGATTAATACTGGCAGAATCTAGCAGCAATCTACTGGAACTTCCAACTAGGAATAAGTCCACCATCATGTTGCTCAGATTCAAATTTGGATCAGGAATTTATAGTTTTCAGACCAGAATGGCAATGAACAGATTTTGCCCCAGATCACACCATTTGGAAAAACAAAACAATTCTTAAAGAGAAGTTGGAAAACAAAAAGAAGGAAAAATACAACCGATTGCTTTGCATGTTCTTTTTTATTTTTATTTTTTATTAAAGCTTTTTATTTGCAAACCATAGGCATGGGTAATTTTTCATCATTGACCTTTGCAAAGCTTTCTGTTACAATTTTTTCCCTCCTTCTCCCCAGCCCCTTCCTTAGATGGCAGGAAGTCTAATACATGTTAATTATGTTAAAATACTTGACAAATTAAATATGTGTATACATATTTATATTGCTGTACAAGAAAAATCGGATCTACAAGAAAAAAATCTGAGAAGGGAAACATAATGCAAGCAAACATCAATAGAGAGTGTGAAAATGCTATGTTGTGGTCCACCTTCAGATCCCATAGGCCTCTCCCTGGGTGTATATGGCTTTCTTCATCACTGAACAACTGGAACTGGTTTGAATCATCTCATTGTTGAAGAGAACCATGTCCATCAGAATTGATCATCATATAGTCTTGTTGTTGCCATGTATAATGATCTCCTGGTTCTGCTCATTTCACTCAGCATCAGTTCATGTAAGTCTCTCCAGGCCTCTATGAAATCATCCTGCTGGTCATTTCTTACAGAACAATAATATTCCATGACATTCATATACCATAATTTATTCAGCCATTCTCCAATTGATGGGCATCCACTCAGTTTCCAGTTTCTAGCCACTACAAAAAGGGCTGCCACAAACATTTTTGCACATATGGGTCCCTTTCCTTCCTTTAAGATCTCTTTGGGATATAGGTCCAATAGAAACAGTTCTGGGTCAAAGAGTATGCACAGTTAAATAACTTTTTAAGCACCTATACATGTTCTTGAAACATGTTATGAGGCCAAAAGGAAGAATTTTTGGAAAGTCAATCAGATTAGCATTATCTTTAACAAGTCAAAGGGTCCCAGATCTAGAACTGAGGCTAGAAAGCAGATTTGAGCATGTCCAAAAAACCTAGTATCTAGGTCAAATCTATTTTGGCTAAAATACTTAAAATTTTATTCACAAACAAATTACAATTGAACTGGCTGACTCTCTAGACAAGATCTGGAAAAAGAGATTGAATAAAAAGAAAATCTAAATAAAAAAGTTAAAGTCTAGTTCCTTGTAACTTTTAAACTTTGACTTTTGTTTATTATGCTAATTTCTTGTTTTCCTGCAGTCAATATAACTACAACCTGTATAATTATTTTTCCAATCAAAATCATTCCACAATGTCATTAATATGCTATAACTCAAACCCACTAATATCATTACATTAACATTATTAGATCAATAGCATATGTTATTTACTTTATTGAACCATCCCCTATAATCTTTTAAAATAACATGCTTTTTTTCTTTTTTCTTTTTTTTTTTTTGCAGAACTAATTAATGACATTAGATGGGGGTGTTTCTGTCATAGTAAAACTTCTTTCAAGAAAAATGTTTAGGGGAGGATTCTCTGAAGATGGCAGAGTAGGTTGGAAAATTTCAAGCTCTCCTGATTTCCCTCACAAATAGAACAAATTTGTGCTTCAAGGACAACAGCAACTAGTGACAAATCAAGAAGACTTGGGACAAAACAGAGGTCCTGAGACAACCCTAGAAGATATGAAAAAAGTCCCTGGGCTGGGGATTAACTGGTCTGAAGTGCAAACACCTCTGGGCTAGCTCCACAGAAACACTAAGCTGAGAGCCCTGGACAAGCTGTGTGTGGCTGGAGTCTTAGCTTGAACCACAGAGCCTTTGACCTCCCAGACTATTTGTCTAGTTAGGGTCTGAGTCCAGGGAGACTGAGTGAACCTCCACTTATTGGAAACACCAAGCCCAGATGAGCTTCTGAGACACAGCCATGGGTGAGAATGAATCAGCATCCCATAAGTGCAGAAGCATCTGGGCAGGGAACTACTGGCTGTTGGCACTTGCAGGAGGGTGGAGCTCTTAGTTTGGGATTCCTGGTCAGAGTGGAGATTGAGAAGTTTGAGGCATCATTTTCCCTGCATCATGATTAGAAGTGCTTACACTAATACCTCTTATTAAAAAGATAAAACGGCAGAGAAGAAAGAACCCCACCATTGAAGGAAGATTAGGGTTCGTATTCAGAGAAGAACGCTTTATTTATTTATTTTATTTTTTTTAAAAGCTTTGTATTTACAAAACATGAGTGATTTTTCTACATTAACCTTTGCAAAAGCTTTTTTGTTTTTTGTTTTTTGTTCCAAGCTTTTCCCCTCCTTCTCCCCACCCTCACCCTTAGATGACAGGTAATCTAATACATGCTAAATATGATAAATTATATGACAAATCCAATATATGTATACATATCTATACAGTTATCTTACTGCACAAGAAACATCAGATCTAGAAAGAGAGAAGAAAAAAAAAACAATCTAAGAAGGAAAACAAAATGCATGTAAATATTCACAGAAAGTGTTAAAATGCTGTGTTGTGGTTCATATTCAGTTCCCTCAGGCCTCTCTCTGGGTGTATATGACTATCTTCATCGCTGAACAATAGGAACTGGTTTGAATCACATCATTGTTGAAGAGAACCATGTCCATCAGAATTGATCATGTATAGTCTTCTTGTTGTGTATAATGTTCTCCTGGTTCTTCTGATTTCACTCAACATCAGATCCTGCAAGTCTCTCCAGGCCTCAAGAACACTTTATTTAAAAAAGCTTCTATCCCAAAGAGTAATGTGAAATGGCTCCTTGCCCAGAGAGAATTTATAGAAGAATTCAAAAAAGAATTTAAAAATCAAATGTGAGACATTGAAGAAAAAATAAAAAATAAAAACCAAGAAAAACAAGATTACTAAAAAACTAGAAAAGGAGTTTCAAAGGTTAAAATAACTCTTTGAATATTAGAATTGTGTAAGGGGAGACCAGTGAAGCTATGAGAGACCAAGAAATAACAAAACAGATTATAAAGAATGAAAAAATAGAACAGAATGAGAAACATAAGAAACATGACAGAGCTGGAGAACAGATCAAGAAGAAAAAAATATAAGAATAATTGGACGGCCAAAAAATTGTGACCAAAAAGAGAACCTTGACACAATAATGCAAGAAATAATTCAAGAAAATTGTCCTGGAATGATAGAACATGAGGGGAAAGTAAAAATAGAAAAAAAATTCGCTGATCACCACCTCAAAGAGATTCTTTGTGGAAAACACAAAAGAATATTATTGCCAAATTTTGAAACCCCCATATCAAAGAGAAAATTTTGCAATAAACAAGAAAAAATTTTTGAATCCTCCCTGGTGTTCTGCTGGGAATATGACAATGTTCTCTTTTCTTTTGCTCTATTTTGTTTTATATTCCTTTTCTGTTTTTCTTACTGTTTTTTTTCAAATAAAATACAAGTTAAAAAAGAAATAAAGAATAATATAAAAAAATGTTTAAGATAGCAGAACATGAGAGAAGGGTAAAGCCTTCATCCTATGAATAATATGAAAAAATATTTAAGGTAGCAGAACATGAGAGAAAGGTAAAGTCTTTATTCTATCTCATAGATAAACCTGCACATGTAAAGCTACATCTTTTCTCTCTATATCTTTTCTTCTTCTTCCTGCCAGCTGAGAGAAGAAAAAGAGTAATAATTTTAAATTATCCCCAAACCTAGAAAGCTATACCCATGCTAAGGAGACTTAACAACCAACTAAAACAGTTAATTCCTAACTCAAATTAAAAGATTGTAACAGCAACAATAAAACTGTATAGAAAAGCAATGAACTGAATCTTAAAGCTTAATGGGAGTAGGGGGAGGTATTATAAAAAAAAAAAAACACCAAAAAACCAAAACCAAAAAACCAAAACCAAAAAAAAACCTAATGAGCATTTATTTCTAATGGAAATTTTAAGAACTGATAACACTTTGAAACCTACAACCTAAAAGAACTTAGGATGTGACAAAGGTAAACTCATTGTGGTTCATTACCCTTCAGTTTTAATTAAAATAATCTTAAAAAAATAATCTTTTTTACAGGTAGTACTTCAGAATGTGAAACCTCTACTGACTCAACAACTCCTAAGGAGCTATCCTTGGTCCTGTTTCAGCAAGGTCTATTAGACTATCTAAGTCCTGACTATAGCTTTTGCCTGATGCCATAGTTGGTGCCTTGAACACTGATTAACATGAATTGTCTGCTACTACCTTAAACTGTCTTTATACCAAATGTTGGTATACAGTACAATATTTCTTTTGCCTCATATTTTTCTTTCATTCCTGTCAATTAGTTTTTCTTTTACCATTTCTTTAACTGACCATATGGAACACACACACACATACACACTTCCCATATGTTTTTGTACTCCTCATTCTTAATTTTAAAATTGGATGAGTTTATCTTTTTAAAAATAAAAAAATTAAATTGCCTTTACACTTTTACATACTCCTTAATTAGTCTTCCTCCCCACTCCTGCTCCTTTGTGGATTAAATCATCTCTACAGAAAAGTTATGTCCAAAACAGTAGAGAAAGTTCTAAAAAATTGTAACATAGTTATCCAAATAAGGTTACAAACACTGACAAAAAATCCTACCATTCAAAGAATTAATGTTCATGTTTTATTAATTACTAGGGAAGCTTGTTTTCTCTTCTCCTCCTCCCTTCCTCTTTACTATCTCAATCTTCCTCTTCTACTTTCACTTCTACATTATATATTTCCTCCCCCTCCCCCCAGTTTCCTCCTTCTCCATTCTCAGAGAGTAACAGGAAGGGTGTGTGAGGGGAGGTAGAGCATAAAATATAATATAATTAAGTTTCTTTCTCAGCTATCCTAAACTTTATTTTAATCTCTTCTTTTATAGTTTGTTATAAACCTCATCTTAATATAATGATCTTGATTAGAATTATTCTTTGTAATTCACTATTTTAGCTAGTTGTCAAAAGCCTCCTTAGTGCAAACTTGACTTTTTGGGTTTGAAGCTAATCTTAAATTGTTACAGCTTTGTTCCTTTTCTTCTCTCAGCAGGAAGAAAAAAGTTTATAGGGAGGGAAGAAAAGATGCAGTTTGGGGGCTTAGATCTCATATCTCTATAAGGAAAGATGAGAAATCTCTTTCTTGCAAGATAGAAAGAAACCCCCTTGACCAATTCTTATAGTCATAGATGACCTTTCCTCTGTAAATATCTCTTACTTTTACTATTTTTTTTTAAAAATAAAACATTTCTTTAAAACTATTTATAGTCATATGAAAAGGTGCTCCAAATCACTATTG
>JAJPUD010012392.1:0-34987 GCA_023553655.1 Myrmecobius fasciatus | reverse complement strand
AGATGATTTCAGAGAGGCCTGGAGAGACTTACATGAACTGATGCTGAATGAAATGAGCAGAACCAGGAGATCATTATACACGGCAACAACAGTACTATATGACGATCAATTCTGATGGACATGGCTCTCTTCAACAATGAAATGTTTCAAACCACCTCCAATTGTTCACTGAAGTAAGCCATATACACCCAGAGAGAGGGAAGCGAAATGTGGACCACAACATAACATTCTCATACTCCTTGATTGATGTTTGCTTACATTGTGTTTCCTTTATCTGATATATCGTTTGTGTAGATAAGATTTTTCTTGCACACCAATGATAAGTTTGGAAATATGTATACATATATTCGATTTGCCAATATTTTAACATAATTAACATGTAGTGGATATCCTGCCATCTAGGGGAGGGGTGGGGAGTTGGGGAGAAAAATTTGTAACGGAAAGCTATGTAAGGGTTATTGTTGAAGAATTACCCACACATATGTTATGCAAATAAAATAAAAATTAAAAAAAAAAATAAAAAAAATAAAACATTTCTGACCCCATTCCTCTGGTATTTGACTTAAATCTACATATAGCTTTGGTGTTACTTAGCCAAGGTTGCCCCCTAGCAATTGCTTCATCTATAAAGTGCTTTGCTTTTTATAGTATCCATGAGAAGTTGTTTCTTTTGGAAGCTTTCAGTAACAGAGAAATTGCAAACTTTAGACTTAGACCATTTAAAATAAAGAATTAGCAGCAAAAATTACATAAAAGATATATTATTGGAAACAAAAATTTTAAAAACATGAATTAGGAAAGTCATATTAACTCCAACCAAACTCTAGACCATAAATCCTTAGTGAAAAGTTCTTTTTTTGTCTTTGGTAAGATGTATCTTTTGTGCAGAATTACAGCAGTGGTGCCATATAATTCATTTGATTAATATGCTCATATGCACCTGAATATAAGATCCAAAATAAGGATAGCTAGTTGATATAGTGAAGAGCACACTGCACTTGAAGACATAAAGTCCTGAGTTAAAATCCTGCCTTATACATTAGCTGTATGACCCTGGGCAGACCACTTATCCTCTTTGTGCCTCTATTTCCTCATCTATAAAATGAGAATTGAACTCAGTGGCCTTTTTCCTGCCTTGACTAGAACTTTAATGATTAGTCAGACATCTGTGAAATTAAGTAGGGCACCAGTACTATGAAGTTCATCTTGAGTTAAAAGTAGGGAGAATTAAAACCTTCCAGGTGGTAGTGAAATTTTAGGTCACTGAATCTTTCTGGAAAAGATGCACATAAAGAATTTCAGAAGCACAAGAAGCTGAAGTAATTGCCTCTAAAATAAAATGTTTGTTCTTTCTGGTTAGTTTTTCTATCTATTAAGAGAAATCTTACTTACTTTATTGGTGCAGCAACTCCTTCTGGTCCTAGTAAGTTAAATGGAGAGACAAGCTCCCATTTAAAGTGTAGATTCCAGGTGGACGCTCCACGCAGGATAGGAGATGGCTTATACTTGAGAGTGTAAGCATTGATTGCATCAATTAGAGGGCACACCACCATTCTGTAGCCTTTTTGGATGGCAAACAATAAGGGCTGGAGCCAGCCACATTTTATTCATCTCACAATGGCTGTCTAGGAACACAAAAACTTCTCCTAGGAACATAAAACCAAAGAGCTACTAGATTAAATAACATTCAACTTGGATGGTAATACTCCTTTGACCCAAAATACCCATGTTAAAATACAATCAGATTCAATGGGTATTCAATCAAATACAAATAGATTTGTTTATGTTTAGCATTATCAGCAATTAGTAAACATATAGAAAGCACCTGATATATGCCAGACACTGTGCTAGCTAAGTGCTAAAGATATGAAGAAAAATAAAAACAGCATCTTCCCTCAGGGAGCTCTCAGTGATGTAAGAGGTCGAGACAAGAATTAGACAAAGCCGCTGTATTCAAGAAGTTTATAACAGTTAAATAGCAAAACAATTAATACAAAGTTATATGTCATTAATAGTAAGTACAAAAATAGTACTGGCAATAAGAATCCAGGAGTTTCTGAAAATAGAAAGGTTACAGTAGGCTGGAAAGGAGGAGGTGAAATAGGAATTGAGTTTTAGGTCTTGAAAGATAGAGAGGATTTGAATCAATTAAAGAGAGTATTGCCTAAGATGTACCAAACACTGTGCTAGATTCTTTAGGAAAGAATAAACCTGATAGCTTATTTTCAAGGAGATGATAATCTAGTTATTGTTACATGTCTAACATATATAAAACAATCAGAAAGCAATAATGATATTACAGAATAGAGTCTAAATGGTGTGGTGTGATAAGTGCTATATCATTGAAGGGAGAGATCACCATAGTCAAAGGAGGTTTCCTGGAAGAAATTAACTGAATGAGTGGGAAAGCATTTATTAAATATTACATGCAAAGCAGTGTGCTAAATGTTGGGGACACAGACAGAAAAGCAAGGCCATTTTCAGGTAATGCACTTTGAATGATAATGAAAGATTTGAGCAGGGGCTTATAGGATGAATGGGACTGTTTAGATGACAGAAAGAATTTCAAATGGGATAGAGAACCTTAAAGAACATTTTACATGGAAGGAAATCAGAGGCAACAAGATGGGAATGAATTGATCTTCTTTAGGGAAAATCATAAAGAAAGCAGTCTAGAGTAGAGTTTGTATTAGGGAAGAGTGGGAGAAAATATTGGGGACAAAATGTGGAAGGATTTGAATGCTGACCAGAAGAGTTCAAGCTTTGTCCCATAGATAATGTGAAGCCCCTGGAAAAAAAATTAAGCTGGAAAATGTCATGGTTAATGAAATGCTCTACTCTCACTTAACTGCACATGTATGTATGCAAACGTACATACACACACACAATGCAAAATAAAATGTTAAATATGAATAAAACTACCAATCACAAATCAAATCCAATGTGGGAAGTTTAGTCAAAAATTCTTTCTCAATGGAATTGTTAGTTTAAAAAACCTTACATATATGCATATAAAGCTGTCTTAAAGAATTTAAGCCATATTCCAATTTAGTTGCACAGGCAATTCTGTGTCTGATTCTTCCAAAGTTTCCATGGCAACATATAGAGCTGAATGTGATTATCCCTGAGAACTAAGTGGCCATAGCAACTGGATGATTGCAAATATGGGAGATTAGGTTAATTTGCTTGTAGCGATATCAATCAAGCAAGCAATACTTATTAAATGGTTTCATATTTACTATACAAAAGAAACTTTGCTAATTGAGGAGACATAAAAACTAAACTGAAACAGTTCCCTATCCTCAAAGAACTTACATTCTAATGGGGGAAACAACTCATCCATCCATACACACACACACACACACACACACACACACACAGCATATACACAAAATGAATACAAAGTAGTTTTAAAAGGGGGTGCCCTTGAAGCTGGATGGAAAGGGACTAGAAAAAATTTCATGCAGCTTAAATGAGACTTGAAGGAAACCAGGGAATCTAAGAGGTAAAAGTGAGGAGGAAGGGTTTTCCTTCTATGAGGATCAACTAATGCAAATATATGGAAGTAGGAGATGGAGTGCTGTGTATGCAGAACAGGGAGTAAGTCAATAGAGTTCTTTTTAAGCTTTTGGCTAAGCAGTCAGTTAAAGTACTTCCCCTAGTGATCTACAGTAAAAGCTCACCATCTTGGTAAGATATGGGGGTCCAATTTAGCTGGGGTTACTTTGAGTCAGACTACCCCTCTCTCCAAACTCCGCAAACTTATATAAATCTTTTTTTAATAAAGCTTTTTATTTGCAAAATATATGAAAATAGGGTAATCTTTCAAAATTGATCCTTACAAAGCTTTCTGCTACAAATTTTCCCTAGTCCCTACCCCTCCCCTAGATGGCAGGAAATCTACTACATGTTAATTATGTTAAAATACTTGACAAATCGAATATGTGTACACATATTTTTACAGTTATCTTGCTGTGCAAGAAAAGTCAGATCTACAAGAAAAAAATCTGAGAAGGGAAAGATAATGCAAGAAAACATCAATAAAGAGCATGAAAATGTTATGTTGTAGTCCACATTCATATCCCTCTCTCTGGATGTATATGGCTTTCTTTACTGAACAATTGGAACTGGTTTGGAACATTTCATTGTAGAAGAGAACCATGTCCATCAGAATTGATGATCATATAGTCTTGCTGTTGCCATGTATAATGATCTCCTGGTTCTGCTCATTTCACTCAGCATCAGTTCATGCAAGTCTCTCTAGGACTCTCTGAAATCATCCTGCTGGTCGTTTCTTATAGAACAATAATATTCCATAACATCCATATACCATAATTTATTCTGCCATTCTCCAATTGATGGGCATCCATTCAGTTTCTGCAAACTTGTATAAATCAAAAAGCATGATTTCCATGATCATGAAGCAGGCCAAGTACTTAAAGCAAATACTGATTTAAGATCCCAGTTCATAGGATCATAGATTTAAAGTAAAGAAGGGACATCAGGGATTATCTCAGCTAGTGATATAGTAGATAAAGTGCCAACTTTAGAGTCAGTAAGACTTGAGTTGAATCTGACAGATACAAGTGGTGTGATTTTTATCTGCCTCCATTTCCTCAAATGTAAAATGAGGATGATAATAGTACTTCAAAAGGGATCAGACAGAGAAATATTTATAAAGCACTTATAATAATAAATAACATTTTATAGTGCTTATTATGCACTAGGGACTAACACTTTGCAATTATCTTATTTGATATGATTGACATATAGTAGATATTCTATAAATCTTTATTCCCTTCCCTCCTTAACTCTTTCATTTTATAGATAAAGAGCTGAGGCCCAATTAGATGCTTGCCATCTCACTTTGGATACAAACACCCTTTGACAAATTATTAAATTAAACCCAGCTGATTCCATAGTAAACTCTAGTCAGAACCTGGAATTTTTCACACTATTATTGATTGCAGCACCATTGTTGGAGGTGGCTGTTTCTCTGGTTGTCTGACTTTACACAAAGCTGTTGATCCAATATATTCTCAGCATCATTTCAAAAACTTCTCAAGTTGCTAAGCAGCAAGCTACCTCATCAGATGAGAGAATCAACATCTCAGATGCAGAGGGGACCTCATGGGTTTCTTTATCCAGCCTCCATTTAAAGAAGAATTCTGTTCTCACTACTGACAAGCTGTCATTCAGACTCCATTTAAAGTCTTCCCACTACCTCCCAAGAGAATCTACTTCCTGCAGAGAAAAGATCAGTGTGAAGGGGATCTAGAGAGGTTATCAACTTTAATGATGGGGTGCAGCATTCACTTATCCCTCCAGTAATTCTCTGAGAGCAGGGACTATGTCTCACACTTCTTCCTTGATAATCTGGTGCTGAACACAGTGGATGGCATAGGGTAAACACTCAAATGTTTGTTAATAATTTAGGACAATAATTGAAGTGTTTCCTTGACTTGCATTATGTAAAATATATGCATTATATAGAGCATTGCATCAACTATGTATTGTGCAAGACATAAATGATGAACCTACTCTTTTTTACTACTTAAGGGGATCTAGCACTGAGTCAATATTCATAGAGGCACTATTTTAATCTTCCCAACAATGTTACTAGATATGAGGTAAAGCACCTTTTATTTTATATTTATTTAATTCTAGGGTGTTTATTGTCCATCTAAAGTATTTGTCCAAGATATATAGATATAGATAGACATACTTGTATCTATGTCTATATGTGTATTTATGTGTGTGAGTATATCTATATCTATAAATATCTGTATGTATGTATGTATGTGTGTGTATTTATATTTGTGGTCTAGCTCAATGGGCTGTGCATTCAACTACATATCCTAATTCCACCAGTCTATTCTGTGTTAGGAACAATTCTTTTATGCAAAATAAGGCTTATTAAGAAAATTCTAGCAACAACAATACTATATGAGGATCAGTTCTAAAGGACATGACTCTCTTCAACAATGAAATGTTTCAAACCAATTCCAATCGTTCGGTGAAGAGAGCCATATACACCCAGAGAGAGGGATGTGAAATGTGGACCACAACATAACATTTTCATATTCTCTATTGAGGTTTGCTTGCATTGTATTTCCTTTATAGGATTGTTATTTCTTGTAGATACGATTTCTCCTGCACAAAAAATGTTATGTGGCAATAACTATACGTATATTCGATTTCTTAAGTATTCTAACATAATTATCATGTAGTGGATATCCTGCCATTTAGGGGAGGGGTGGGGAGTAGGGGGGAAAAATTTGTAACAGAAAGCTTTGTAAGGGTTAATATTTAGGAATTACCCATACATATATTTTGCAAATAAAAAGTATTAATAATAAAAAAAAGAAAATTGATGCTTAAAGATGTGTCATTAGGAAAAAAAAAGAAAATTTTATAGTTTTCTAGGGCTTGGAGCAATCAGAATAAGGGGTTTTGCAAATAAGAGTATCTGAAGAACCTCTCCAATTAAAGAGAATTCACTCTATGCAAGACATTCTCCACAAAAGTGGCAAATATATGTGGTATTTGTCTTCCTGTACAATGATACATTTATGGGAACAATAGAGGAACAATATAAGGAAGGAGTGGCTAAATAGAAATCTAAATAGATTTTCCATGGAGAAGCAACTAAAGAAGTCCATGGAATGAGTTCCATTGTGCATAAATGGTAACAAAAATCATTTCACAGGACACTTAGTCGTCTCACCTTATAATGCTCACAATGAGCATTAAGTCAAAAGACCACCACGAGGATAATTATAGTTTATGTGTTAATATCTGTTGCAAAGTATGACAAGAGAAATGCCATGAATAACTCAAGGCCTCCTGACTTAATCTAACATAAGTTGTAAAGCTTAGTGACTTCAATTCAAACATCAGCAAAGGGAGAATAGTGAAAACAAGTTGATAAATATGGATAAATTCAAGAAACAAAAGAAGCAAAGACTTGCAAACTATACAAAAACCTCTTGACCAGAAGTCTTTGCACTAGTAACTGAAAAAAAATTCTTCCAAAGACCCTAAATTATATCATTATTGTTCAGTTGTTCAGTCATATTCAACTCTTTGTGATCCCACAGACCATAGCACTCCCAGTCTTTCTATCCTCTACCATTTTTTGGAAGTTTGTCCAAGTTCATGTTCATTGTTTCCATGAGATTATCTATTCATCTCATCCTCTGCTATCCCTTTCTACTTTTACCTTCAATCTTTCCCAACATCTGGGTCTTTTCTAAATGAGTCATATCTTTGCATTTATGTTGGCAAAGTGGTTAATGTTCAGCTTCTGTATTTAACCTTCCAGTGAATAATCTGAATTAATTTAAATATTGACTTATCTGATCTTGCTGTCCAAGAGATTCTCAAAAATCTCCAGCACTGCAATTCAAAAGTGTCAATTCTGCATGCATTCAGCCTATAGTTCAACTCTCATAGTCATATGTTGCTTCTAGGGGAAAAAATTTGACTTTATGGATCTTTCTTGGCAAAATGATATATTGACTTTTTAGTATGCTAGGTCATGGCTTTTTTTCTTTCTTTTTATTTATTTATTTTTTATTTGCAAAACATATATATGGGTAATTCTTCAACATTAACCCTTACAAAGCTTTCTGTTACAAATTTTTCCCCCTTACTCCCCACCCCTCCCCTAGATGGCAAGATATCCACTACATGTTAATTATGTTAAAATACTTGACAAATTGAATATATGTATACATATTTCTCATGGCTTTTTTTCAAAGGAGCAAGTGTATTCTCTTTTATAGCACAATTTTAGGATTTTAGAAGTCATGGTTTGCCCTAGGGAAGAAGGGATTAGTACATGAAAATATCTCACTTCCTTCCAATAGTTGTCTACCCAGGTAGACTCTGGCTTCTTCAAAGACAAGAGCTTGTACAACCACTGTGATCAACATGTCTAGTCTCTTAGGACACTCTAAAACTTCTTAGCTGTTTTCCTAAAGGTTGGAAAATCTCCCTTTTTTCTTAATCGAAGGGAATCATACTATCCCTAACTCCTGAAATTCTTCAGTTACACTCTTGTTCACATTGTCAATGTGAAATCTTTCCAGACTCACTCAAGTGGAGTTTCTGTAATGAGGCCCCTCAAATCTCTCACAGCACTTTTTTCCTGAAATTCCCTTAGAAACTTGTCAATCAGTCAGGCAGTCAGTCAATAAACATTTATTAAATACTTGTTATGTGCTTACTATGCACTTACTTTGTAATGCTATGTATTAGGAACTATACTAAGTAAAAAAATTACAAAAAGGCAAAAAAAAAGCTTCTGACCTCAAGTAGTTCATTTTCTAATATGGAAAATGAAAAATAAATATGCACAAATAAGCTATATGTAGGATAAATAGGAAGTAATTAGCAGAAGGAACCACTAAAATTAAGAAGAATCAGGAAAGTTTTCCTAAAATAGATGGCATTTTAGTTTGGACTTGAAAGAAACTAAAGAGGGGAAAGAGCATTTTAGGCATAGGAGACAACCAGAGAAAATGTCTGGAGCCAAGAGATGAAGTATCTTGTTTTTGAAACAGGCCCTAATTTGTACTATAGATATGCAGATCCTTGTCATCTCCTCTACTAGATAGTAAATACCTTGAGAAAAAGGATTGGGCTTAATTCATCTTTCTATCTATAGCATCTATCACATAAATCCTCAATAAATTTTTATTGAATCTAATAAAGTTAGAACTTATTGAAGATCAACTTTCTACTAGGAGATAGAATAAATAATACCAAAAAACCCATAAACCAATGATTTTTGGCTAATGTGATTAAATTCTAACCACATGTTGTTTTAACTGCCACAAATTAATGGGGTACTTTTCTTTTTCATCACTTTAACCTCATCTTGTCCTGGTTAGACTAAAAGGGGAAAAGATTGATGGAATTTTACATGTAGGAAGCTTCTGAAAAATCAGTTCAACATCACAAAAGGATTATTGAAGAAAAAGTTATAGTCCTAAGTCTCTCTGTTAACCCCCAACAGGGAAATTTTTCAGTTTTCAATTCAAAAACAAGACTTGGTAAAGGGAAAGCAAAGAAATGCAGAGAAGTAATATTAAACACAGAGGAGATTTTCAAAGATACATGATAATTTTTTAGTTCATCTTAGGAAGTCAAGAGTCAAGATGCAGAGGACAGACTGAGAATGGCCAAGAGGCCTAGAAAATATTTGATTTGAAAAGCTGAATTAATTCTAAGCCAATAAGAACTAGTAATTTTTCAGTTCTGGATTCTTGCTGTTCAGGCAAAAAGTCATGAAGAGGATTCAGTTCAGATGCATTCATTCAAGTAAAAACAAAATTTCACTTAGTGTTAATTTGTTTTCAGACCTATGCCCTCTTCTGTAATCTACGTCCTCTCAAACCCAATGGAACAGAATCTGTCACAAGCAATTTGTATTTTGTATTGTTGGCAATTCTCTTGCTTATGACAAAAACCAGTCCTATTTTCCAAAGCCTATGAAAATTAAAAACAGACTAAGTTGTCTTTTGAAGCAAGTTTGGGGTCTTTGAATCCCAGGACACAAATATGAGTCAGTTGTACTAGAAAATTTTATAATGATCTCTTAATCAGATTTGTATATAAGAGGAATCATGTCTCCTAATGGAAAGCAGATACCTCCAATGTGGGGAAAGCTGACCCTAAGTTTAAGGTCACAGTTTGTGTTTGCCATTTTGAGCAGTGGAAGCACACACATTTTAATACTTCAAAGAACAATATTCAGTTACATTTTGATGTTAATTGCACCTTATTTAAGGTTAACATTATTTTTAATGTTTTTCCAAAATACATGCAATGATAGTTTTCAACATTCACCTTTGCAAGACCTTGCATTCCAAATTTTTCTCCCTTCCTCTCCCCTCCCCAAGACAGCAAGCAATTTGATATAGAGTAAACATATGCAATTCTTCTGAACATATTTCTATATTTGTCACACTGTATAAGAAAAATAAGATCAAAAGAGAAAAAATCACAAGAAAGGAAAAAAAATCAAGCAAACAAACAAAAAGGGTTGATATTTTAAAGGGAAATAATAACAAATGGCATTACTGTGCTTGGCTATGCAACAAATCCTGGTTAAATTTTTAAACATCTAGGGAATGGGCCAGAATCAAGTTTGAGACAGTCAAAGTTTGGGTGCATCTCCTGTGACTTAATTGATGTCTCTTTAAACTAAGCCAAAGGAGGAATTAGTGAACTTTAAGTGTACTCACACCCTGTTGCTGTGATACATGTGGCCATTTAGCCAAGAAAAAAAGTACAGTATGTTATACCTGTAGCATTAGTTGCTCCAATCATTCTTCCTCGAATCAATCCCTCTCGTTTATAATTTCTTATTAATTTAATATTTTCAGGAAAATTTTCTTTGATATAGTTGTGGAGGTCTTTCAAATAATCTAAAAATAGAAGAATAATGACATATTTATGAGACACAACCACATAGATATTGACCCACAAGTATTTTAAATTTGCTGGAATATAATACAGACTTCCACAGATCAGGTGAATGTTAATTTGTATTAAGAACCTTTAATCTGTTTTTTAAAATTTTGTTGAATAACAATAATAATAGCTAGGATTTATATAACATTTTAAGTTTTGCAAACTTCTTTACATATGTTATCTTACTTGATCCTCACAAAAACTCATTATCATCCCAATTTTTCAACAGTAAGAGAGGTTAAATGGTTTGTCTCAGGACATACAATTAGTAATTTTTGTAGGATTTGAACTCAGCCCTTCTTAATTGAACCTAATACTTCACACATTGTGCCACCTGGAAAAAGGGAGAGGAAAGGCAAATAACTAGTGAAAACACTTCAGAAATAAAAAAATGTTTTGCATTTGTAGCAATTGTGTACAATTCCTTTGTACAGTTTTCAACTGAAAAGAAGTCAACAGTCCTCAAAGTAGTCCTGTTTATGATGGTTGGGAAAAAAGGCCTGAGCATTCATATACATGTAAAGCCATTAATTGTGGCTTGAGAGTGGGGTAGGGAGTGTGTGGAATTGGAAACTTTGCTGTAAAGAGAAAGGAACCTAGAACTAGTGGTAGCTACCAAGAGAAAAACCAACAAAGCTTCAGACCCAAACAGACCTTCTGGAGGGAGCCACAATAATCCAGAATTTCAAGCTAAATGCAACAAAAATTATGATATATACAAAGAGATGTCAGCCAAAAATCATTAATCTTGAGTCATTACTCCTATTTCAAGGAAATAGGCAGGTAGAAATACACAGAAGTTACCTTTCACAAATCCTTGTCTCTATTCACACTACTGGAACTTTACCGATTGGTGCTATGAGTTTGTGGTCATTAAGACTGAACCTCTTGGGGTGGGGGGAGGAGAACTGAACTCTAAACCAGATGGAGGATTATAACTCATGCTTTGTTTCATGGGTTTTAATACTAGTCATCAATTTTTATGTGCCATTAATAATCTTTTCTATTTATTGCTTTGGACCCATTATGCTCACAAAGGACACTTAAGAGACACAAAGCCACATTCTGAACTTCACATAGTTTAGGGCAATGTACCATAGATACAATTATTAGACAAAACTCCTGAGATTAAATTCAGTCCATTTGTTAGGGGAGAGAAGATCCATTGACATATAAATCATATACAATGCCACAATTTTAATTAATTACTAGTATTAAAGTAAATAACCAATCTTTTTATTAAGCACTTACTATAAATCTATGGAACTATGGAAACTATTCAAGAGGGTATATAAAGTCAAAAATAAAACAGTCCCTGCTCTCAAAAAACTCTGCAAAAAAGGGGAGAAATGTATAACAAGGCTGGAAAAGTTGGGATAAGTTTAAATGATGAGTTTTAAAAGTCAAACAAAGCATCTTGTACTTACTTTTGTTCCTAAAGGCAAAAGGGCATTATAGCCAGAGTAAACCCTTTCAATTCTCTGTCTCCTGAATCACTTGTGGAATTTCCTACAAGATATGGACTTTCTTTATCCTCCATCTTGTTTAGGAAGCATAAGTAAGGACACTGAATCGACACCCTATTGATAAGAGAAGTCACATATTATTAGAGTATGGCATCTAAAAAGAGGCAGGAATTGAAAGTGAGGGTGGAGGAATGGGACAGACAAACAGAAGACATTCAGGAAACAGAGACACAGAAACTTAGAGAGATACGCAGACATAGATGCTGGGCTGTAGACTTCCATCCCTATGTGCAATTAATAGGGAACCAAGTTCATCAAAAGCACAGTGCCACATATAGACAGGGAAGAGAAGAAAGGATTTGAATCAGAAAGAGAGGAGAAAGGTATTCAGTACTCCAATGAGAAGAGACAACAGAGAAAGAGGCTTACTAAGATTTTGGTATAGGTTTACATTTTGAATTATCCATGTAACTCCAAAAGAATTAGCCCAACAGAGACACTGAAAAACAATCAGGACCTATCCCCTCACAGATAATATGAGTCATGTGGACAATATAGATCCAGAAAAAGGTTAGGAGCCATAAGGATGGAGAATTTGCTTGATGTCCTCTGGAAAGGGGAAAAGAACTTTCCTAACTATACATTAGTATAGGCACTATTTCATTCTCCATTTTTGTCAGGTAAAATAAAACCTGTCTTACAACCATTACTTTATTAATATTAATGCTTGTAAGATCTTTTTGTGTAAAGTTGGAGTCAAATTTTAATGTTCAGGGAAATTACTGGTTGTGAGGAAAATGAGCAACAAAGATTATTGAGAACGGTCCCCAAATCAAACAACAAATCGCAGAAACAATCCATAATTTCATCCAAAAGAATGACAATAATGAGACCAAAATTTATGGGATACAGCCAAAGCAGTTCTTGGGGGAAATTTTATGTCTCTAACTAGTTACATGAATGAAATAGGGAAAGAGGAGATCAGTATATCAAGAGTAGATCAAGAACATATTAAAAACCCCCAATTAAATATCAGATTAGAAACTCTGAAATGCAAAGGAGAGATTAAAAAAATTGAAACTAAGAAAACTATTGAATTAATAATTCATTTATTGAATGAATATTTGTCTCAAAAAGAACCAACAAAATTGATAAACCTTTGGTTAATTTGATTAGAAAAGGAAAGGAAAAAAAACCAAATCAAAAATGAAAAAGGTGAATAAAATGAAATGAAAAAGAAATTAAATCAACAATTAGGAGCCATTTTGCCCAACTGTATGGCAGCAAATCTGACAATCTAATTGAAATGGATGAATATTTACAAAAATATAAATTGCTCAGATTAACAGAAGAGGAAATAAACCACTTAAATAGTCCTTTAGTCTTTTTAATCCTTTTAGACTTTTTAGAAAAAAAAATTGAACAAGACATTAATGAACTCTCTAAGAAAAAATCTTGAGGGCCAGATATATTCACAAGTGATTCTACCAAAAATTTAAAGAACAATTAATTCCAATACTATATAGGCTATTTGGAAAAACAGATAAAAAAAGAAATCCTGACAAATTCCTTCTATGACACAAATATGGTGCGGATAGATGTAAACCAGGAAGAGCCAAAATGGAGAATGAAAATTACAGACCAATCTCCCTAATGAATATTGATGCAAAATTTAAATAAAACATTAGCAAAGAGATTAAAGCAATTTATCAGTAGGATAACATATTATGACCAAATGTTTTTTATACCAGCAAGACTGGTTCAATATCAGGAAAAGTATTACCATAATTGACCATATCAATAACAAAACCAATAGAAATTATATGACTATGTCAATAGATGCAGAAAAAAGCTTTTGACAAAATGCAGCATCCATTCCTATTAAAAACATAGAGAACATAGAGATAAAATGGAGCTTTCCTTTAAATAATAAACAGTATTTATCTAAAACTAACAGCAAGCATTATTTGTAATGGAGACAAGCTGGATGCATTCCCAATACAATGAGAGGTGAAACAAGGATGCCCATTATCACCATTATTATTCAACATTGTACAAGAAATTTTGTCTTTAGTAATAAGAAAAGAAAAAGAAATTAAAGGAATTATAATGGACCATCACTCTTTATTTTTATTTATTTATTTTTTATTAAAATTTTTATTTACAAAACATATGAGTGATTTTTCTACATTGACCTTTGCAAAAACTTTTTTTTGTTCCAAGCTTTTCCCCTCCTTCCCCCCATCCCCCACCCCTAAATGACAGGTAAGCTAATACAAGCTAAATATAATAAATTATATGACAAATCCAATATATGTATACATATCTATACAGTTATCTTACTGCACAAGAAACGTCAGATCTAGAAAGAGAGAAAGAAAAAAAAAACAACCTAAGAAGGAAAACAAAATGCAAGCAAATATTCACAGAAAGCATTAAAATGCTATGTTGTGGTCCACACTCAGTCCCCTCAGGCCTCTCTCTGGATGTATATGACTATCTTCATCGCTGAACAATAGGAATTGGTTTGAATCACATCATTGTTGAAGAGAACCATGTCCATCAGAATTGATCATCATATAGTCTTGTTGCTGTGTATAATGTTCTCCTGGATCTGCTGATTTCACTCAGCATCAGTTCATGCAAGTCTCTCCAGGCCTCTCTGAAATCCTCCTGTTGGTCGTTTCTTACAGAACAATAATATTCCATAACATTCATATGCCATAATTTATTCAGCCATTCTCCAATTGATGGGCATCTTTTCAATTTCCAGTTTCTTGCCACTACAAAAAGGGCTGCCACAAACATTTTTGCACACGTGGGTCCCTTTCCCTCCTTTAAAATCTCTTTGGGATATAGGCCCAGTAGAAACACTGCTGGGTCAAAGGATATGCACAGTTTGATAACTTTTTGAGCATAGTTCCAAATTGCTCTCCAGAATGGTTGGATCCGTTCACAGTTCCACCAATAATGTATCAGTGTCCCAGTTTTCCCACATCCCCTCCAACAGTGATCATTATCATTTCCTGTCATTTTAGTCAATCTGACAGGTGTGTAGTGGTATCTCAGAGTTGTCTTAATTTGCATTTTTCTGATCAATAGTGATTTGGAGCACCTTTTCATGTGACTAGAAATAGTTTTAATTTCTTCATCTAAAAATTGTCTGTTCATATCTTTTGACCATTTATCAATTGGAGAATGGCTTGAATTCTTATATATTTGAGTCAATTCTCGATATATTTTACAAATGAGGCCTTTATCAGAACCTTTGAATGTAAAAATATTTTCCCAGTTTACTGCTACCCTTCTAATCTTGTCCGCATTCATTTTGTTTGTACAAAAACTTTTTAACTTGATATAGTCAAACTTATCTATTTTGTGATTAATGATGACCTCTAGTTCTTCTTTGGTCACAAATTCCTTCCCCCTCCACAGGTCTGAGAGGTAAACCATCCTACATTGTTCTAATTTGTTTATAATATCATTCTTTATGCCTAGATCATGAATCCATTTTGACCTTATCTTGGTATATGGTGTTAGGTGTGGGTCAATGCCTAGTTTCTTCCATACTAGTTTCCAATTATCCCAGCAGTTTTTGTCAAATAGTGAGTTTTTATCCCCAAAACTGGGGTCTTTGGGTTTATCAAACACTAGATTACAATTGTCATTGAGTATTTTGTCCTGTGAACCTAACCTATTCCATTGATCCACTACTCTATTTCTTAGCCAGTACCAAATGGTTTTGATGACCACTGCTTTATAATATAGTTTTAGATCTGGTACAGCTAGGTCACCCTCATTTGCATTTTTTTCATTAATTCCCTTGAGATTCTTGATCTTTTGTTTTTCCAGATGAATTTTGTTGTTATTTTTTCTAAGTCAGTTAAATAATTTCTTGGGAGTTTGATTGGTATAGCACTAAATAAATAGATTAGTTTAGGTAGTATTGCCATCTTTATTATATTCACTTGACCTATCCAAGAGCACTTGATATTTTTCCAATTGTTTAAATCTGACTTTATTTGTGTGGAGAGTGTTTTGTAGTTTTGCTCATATAGAACCTGACTTTCCCTTGGCAGATATATTCCCAAATATTTTATACTATTGAAAGTTATTTTAAATGAAATTCCTCTTTGTATCTCTTGCTGTTGCATTTTGTTGGTGATGTATAAAAATGCTGATGATTTATGTGGATTTATTCTGTATCCTGCAACTTTGCTAAAGTTGTGGATTAATTCTAATAGTTTTTTAGTGGATTCTCTAGGGTTCTCTAAGTAGACCATCATATCATCTGCAAAGAGTGATAATTTGGTTTCCTCATGACCTACTCTAATTCCTTTAATCTCTTTTTCTTTGTACCATCACTCTTTGCAGATGATATGATGATACACTTAGAGAATCCTAGAAAATCATCCAAAACCTTACTTGAAACAATTCACAGCTTTAGCAAAGTTGCAGAATATGAAATAAACCCACACAAATAATCAGCATTTCTATATATTACTGGCAAAGTCAATCAGCAAGAAATAGAAAGAGAAATTCCATTTAAAATAACTGTAGACAAAATAAAATATTTGGGAGTACACTTGTCAAGACAAACCTAAGAACTATATGAACACAATTACAAAACACTTCTCACACAAATAAAATCAGATCTAAACAACTGGAAAAATATCAATTGTAAATAGGGAGGTTGAGCTAATACAATAAAAATTATAATTCTGCCTAAAAAAGAGAGAAAGAATGGCCTCCAAGGCAGTTCAGATCCAAGTGTCAGGGATTCAGATCCACTTGACAGAAAGGTGACATTTCTATTCGCCAAGAAATGGAAACCTAGTTCTCTGTCATTTTTCCAGTTTTTAATTCATTCTAATTTTTTCCTCAGAGACCCTATATTTTCACATGTGTATATATATATATATAGAGAGAGAGACAGACAGATAGACAGACACACAGAGTCAGATAGAGACACCCAGGGAGGGGGAAGAGGGAATGACTTGAGAACCAAAGACAAAACCTTGTTGAATGCAGCAGGAGGAAGAAGACCAAGGAGACTGAATATGAGAAATCAGAGAAGTTGAAAAATCAGGATAGAGTAGCAGAATTGTAGTCATATCATCTATCAATTTTTCAACCCATTCATAAATAAACCAGAAGAACTACAAGATATGTGCACCCTGCTTTAAAAATGTTTGAATCTACTTTATAGAGCTAGAAAAAATAATAACATAATTCATCTGAAGAATCAAGAATTTCAAGGGAATTAATGGAAAAAATTCAAAGGAAGGTGGCCTACCCATATCAGACCTAAAACTATATTGTAAAGCAGCAGTCATCAAAGACATTTGGGCCTGGCTAAGAAATAGAGTAGTGGATCAGTGGAATAGGTTAGGTACAGAAGACACAATAGCCATGATTAAAGTAATCTGGTGTTTGATAAACCCAAAGCCTCCAGCTTTTGAGATAAGGACTCACTGACAAAAATTGCTGGGAAAAATGGAAAACAGTGTGGCAGAAATTAGGCATTGACCAATATCTAATATCCTATACCAAGATAAAGTTGAAATGGGTACATTATTTAGACATAAAGGGTAATATGATAAGCAAATTAGAAGAACAAAGGATAATCTACCTCTCAGATCTGTGGAGAAGGGAGGAATTTATGACCAAAGAAGAACTAGAGAACATTATGAAATGCTAAAATGTATAATTTTGATTACATTAAATTAAAGTGTTTGCACAAATAAAACCAAATGCAGCAGAGATTAGAAGGGAAACAGAAAACTGGGGAAAATTTTTTTACATCCATGGCTCTGATGAAGGCCTCATTTTAAAAATATATAGAGAATTGATTCAAATTTATAAGAATATAAGCTATTCCCCAATTGATAAATGGTCAAAGGATATGAAGAGATAATTTTCAAATAAAGGTATTAAAGCCAATTCTAATCATATGAAAAAATGCTCTAGATCACTATTGTTTAGAGAAATGCAAATTAAGATAATTTTGAGGTACCATTACATACCTCTCAGATTGGCTAAGATGACAGGAAAGATAATAATAAATGCTGGACAGGATGTGGGGAAACTAAGACACTAATGCACTGTTGGTGGAGTTGTGAAATGATCCAACCATTCTGGAGAGCAATTTGGAACTATGCTCAAAGGGCTATCAAACTGTGTATACCCTTTGATCCAGCAGTGTCACTACTGGGTCTATATCCCAAAGAGTTCCTGAAAGAGGGAAAAGGATCCACATGTACAAAAATTAATGTAGCACCCTTTTTTGTCATGGCAAAGAACTAGAAATTGAGTGGATGTTCATCAATTGGGGAATAGCTGAATAAGTTATGGTATATGAATGTTATGGAATATTATTGCTCTATAAGAAATGATGAGCAGGCAGATTTCAGAAAAGCCTGGAACTGATGCTAAATGAAGTGAGTAGAATCAAGGGAACATTGTGTAATAACAACAAGATTATATGATAAACGATAATGATGGACATGAGTCTTTTCAACAGTGAGATAATTCAAGGCAATTCCAGTAGGCTTGTGATGGAAAGAACCATCAACATTCAGGGAGACGACAATGAGGATCAAATCATAGTATTTTCACCTTTTTCTTGTTGCTTGCTTGCTTGCTTGTTTGTTTTCTTTCTCATGTTTTTTTCTCCCTTTAATCTAATTTTTCTTGCTCAGCATGACAAATATGGAAATATAGTTAGAAGAATTGCACATGTTTAATCTATATTGGATTGCTTGCTGTCTGGGGAGAGAGAGAGAAATTTGGCACAGTGTTTTGTAAAAGTGAATGATGAAAACTATCTTTGCATGTATTTGGAAAAATAAAATACTATTTAAAAATAGATTAAAAATTAAAAAAAATAAAATGGTTGAATCTACTCATTTTAAGATTCTCATGTTCAAGGGGAAAAATCATCCTTTTAGTTCTATGGAATTCAAATCCATATATTGTAGATTTAAAATAAGGGAAATACATATTGTAAAGCAGAGATCATATAGTTCAATTTTCTGTCATGGATATGTGCATGTAATTTTTAAGACACTGGTCCATTTGTTCCTTGGAACTCAGAGAGTAGTAGCCATTTAGAGCTCTTGCATTCACTATTAGTTTCCATATGGCTACAGAAGAAACTAATATGCCAGAGCACTTGAAATATATACTTTGTAATTGCAATCATGCTCCCAAGGAGTCACTTGAACCATCCAGAGATGATTGTGAGGTTCTAGGTAAAAAAAAAAATCAAGCATGGTATCTACTGGATACTTTCTAATTTGTTGGAGGATTATTTGCAGAACTAATTATAAACAAGATGGTTCCAGGTGGTTTTGGATTTGTTCTATTGTAGCAGTCCACTTGTCAGGATCTATTGGTCAGAACTGCATTTATGTTGCATTGTGAGTCTGTGTTTTGGGTTTCTTTTGTGGATAAGAGTATTTGGAACTGGCTCAGTGGAAGCTTGAAGAGTTAAAAAGGCTTGAAACAATTACTCCAGGGAGTGGATCAGTTAGTCACTTAGTGATGAACAACAAGATTACTGTGTAATAGTAAGAGTTCAGTTGAGATTAAATGATATACCTTTGTAGCAGTTGCATGACTTCTTCTGGGGCCACTCAACAACATAAAGAGTAAAAGCAAAAAAAAAAAAGCAGATAGTGGGCTGAAAGGGGCATGAGTGAAAGTAAGAGGAAAGGGAGAAATATTCAAACGTAGAGAACTATGTATATTTAAATTGGATAACTGTGGTCAAGACTGTGAAGAAAAGAATTTAAGAAACATATTGATAAAACAAGAAGGAATGAAAAAATTCAAGGTCACAGAATGATTGAAATATAGGGTTAGAAGAAATAAGCCAAAAAAGAGAAATGGAAGGTCAGAAGAGAAATTCCAGAATTCAGAATTAGCATAGTGATGGATGATGGTGTGGATAGCTAAGATATGACTGCTCCTGTGGATACTTGAGTTAGAATGGAGATACAGGTCATAGGAACTAAGCAAATTGATGAATTGTGAATGAAAACATTCAAGGTGAATACTGAAACTCTTAAGTGGGAAGGTAGGTGATGAGATGGAGAAGATTACTATGAGCTGGGTACATTAGAGAGTGACCTAGAGACCATTAGCATCAAAGATGGATAGAATGGTTGTCAGAGGAGGAGAGCTTACAAAGTAATGGCAACTGAGGGCAGGCCTACAAGTTGCAACAAGGAGTGTACTGACTCCACTTTCTGAACCATGTGTATTCAGAGAGCTCAACAGAAGGAATACAGTACTAAGGGGAAGAGGAGACATGAATACAGTATCTTCCATAGTTAGATTTCTTTGAGTTCAGGAAGATGGGAAGTATGAGAAGAGTTCTATGATAAAGGGGAGTTAATAGAGTAGGGGGATGCCCATCAATCAGGAAATGGGTGAATAAGTTGGGGTATAGATTGTGATGGAATACTATTGTGCTATAAGAAATGATGAGCAGAATACTTTTTTCTTTTTCTTTTTTTTAGCTTTTTATTTTCCAAAATATATGCATAGTTTTCAACATTTACCCTTGCAAAACCTTGTGTTCCAAATTTTTTCTCCCTCCATTTCCCCCCATCCCTCCCTTAGACAGCAAGTAACCCAATATATGTTAAATATGTGCAATTACTCTCTACATATTTCCACAATTATCATGCTGGAGAAGAAAAATCAGGAAAAAATGAGAAAGAAAACAAAAATCAAGCAAACAACAACAACAAAGGTGAAAATACTATGTTGTGATCCACATTCAGTCCCCACAGAAGCATGTAGATGTAGAAGGCTCTCTCCATCATAAGTCTATTGGAATTGGCCTGAATCACCTCATAGTTGGAAAAAGCCACGTCCAACAGAGTTGATCATCACATTATCTTTTTGTTGCCATGTACAATGTTCTCTTGATTTTACTCACTTCATTTAGCATCAGTTCATATAAATCTCTCCAGTTCTTTTTGAAATCATCCTGTTAGTTGTTTCTTATAGAACAATAATATTCCATAACCAGAATATTTTCCAAAAAATCTTGAGATGACATGTAAACTGATGCAAAGTAAAGTGAGCAGAACCAGAACACTATACACAGTGATTACATTATTGCACAATGATCAATTGTGAATGATTTAGCTCTTCTCAGTAATGCAATGATCAAGACAATTTCAAAAGCTAATGATTTCAACATAATGAAAAACACTATAAACCCCCAGACAAAGAATTAATAGAATCTAAATGCAGATCAAAGCATATTTTTTCAATTTTATTTTCCTTAGAGTTTTTTTTGGGGTCTTTTTTCCCACAACATGTCTAGTGTGGAAATGTGTTTTGCATGACTGCACATGTATAATCTTTATCAAATTGCTCAACTTCTCTAGGAGGGGGGAGCAGAGAAAGGGAGGGAATTTTTAACTCAAAATTTTTTAAAATTAATGTTAAAATTTGTTTTTGCACATTGTTGAGGGAAAAAAATTTAAAATAGAGTAGGGGTACTACAGTGAAAGCATGATAGAAAGGACACTGGGAAGATTGGGTTAGTGAATGGAGAGTGAGAAAATGGAGCAGGGGTTTATTTGGCAGACAGGGACCCTGAATTACAAGATTTAGGGGAAGGATTAAGAGACAGGACCTGAGTTGGAGATTAAGTTTACCCACTCTCTTATTAAAGCTAACCTCAGGATAATCCATTGACTAATGTCTAAAAGTACATGGTTAAGGTCTAAATGTGTCTGGCATTAGAACAACTGGAGAAGATACAGTAAACTCACATAAACTCACACAAACTATTTTAGTTTTTAAATAACTCCCAAGTTAAAAAAATCCTAATGTTTAACCAAAAGTGCCTTTGACCTTTCCTAAGTGGGCAATCTTGACTTTGACCTAAAAGAATTATTTAGAAACTGGTGTCCTGTTATGCTATCTTCATCTTCTTGTTTTAAATAAGCTAAATTTACCAAATTTCTCTTCATATTTTATGAGTTTGAACTTCCTAATTTTTTTGGCTGCTATCTCCTGGACTTCTTCCAAGATATATATGTCCTTCTCAAACACTTTTCTCTAAATCAGACATAGTACAATACAGTCAGCTCACAATTTGCAAGAGGTTTTTATTCCAAAAGTTTGTTTGGAAACTCAGAACAGGTTTTTTTTTTTTTCCTCACAAAACAACATTTTGAATAGTGGCTTATTACTTAGCTACCTCACTAAAGCATATCTAATCCAGGATGTAGTTGAAATTACTTAATTTTCCCTTATGAGTTTTCTCATCTATTGTCTCTATACTTTAAAGTCATTTCTAAAATAATTATTCCTTCATTTTCCTGTGGCTTCTCCTACTTTTCCTTCTGTTTCTCCTTCACTGCTTTCTCCTCCCATAATATTTTAAGCACATTATGGGCTTTTGTGGGCTAGCCTGGGAATTTTTTGATTAATGGGCAAATTGGACTTAAGTGAGGCAGAGTTGTACAAAGTAATTGGATTCATTCTCTTCTCCAGAGCCACCACGTTTTAAGGACAGGACAGTCATGACCACTGGTCAAGAAATGATGGATGATCTCTGTTTCTCTGATGTCTAAGCTCTAAGTGCTCCATAACACTTGCTTCACCTGCCTTCTTGGCCAATGGAACAAATTGCTCTCATCCACCCATTTCACTGGAGGAAGTAATTACACTAACATTGTTTTTATGCCAATAATTAATCAAATGGTTCAGGGAATGTTTATGGCCTTGGCCATAGGCGTAATGTCAGTCCCCAAAAGAGGAACTTCCTCTCCCTCTCCATGGTTTTAACTAGAAGCCCAATTCATTCATAGCATGGACCAATTACTTATTATGTATAGATGTTTGCAAACTGGATGGTATAAATCTAAGTAGTTCTTGTACATTAGTAGTAAAATAGAATGATAATGATAAGATACATTTAACAGGTTTGCATGACATAATGGAAAAAATGCTAGATTTTGAGTCAGAAGACCTGTCTTTCAAGTACTGACTCTGCTAATTATTAGTTGTTTGACCTTGGGAAAGTAATTTGTATTTGGTCTCACTTTGCTTAATAATAATAACTAGCATTTTAATGGCACTTTAAGCTGTTATAAAAAGACCTTACACATGTTATCTCATTTACCTTCACAAACAAACCTGGGAAGTAAGTGGTATTATTACCTTCATTTTACAGATGTGGAAACTGAGGCAGTCAGGCAGTAAGTGATTTGCCCACGGTCACACAACTATCTGAGTATCTGAGGCAGGATTTGAACTCAAGTGTTTCTGATTGCAAGTTTAGTGTTCTATTCATTGGGTTAGCTACCTGCCTATAAAACAACTTATAAAACCCCTGCTATGATACTAATAACTAAATACACTGATTTCCTTAAAATTAGCATTTATTGGATAGTAGAGCTCTTAATTGGACCTAGTCCCATTAGAGTCATTGTGCTGGCTAGGAGTCAGTCTGTTTCTTCATTTATGCCAGCTGGGTGAATGTCAATTGTCAGAAGAAAGGAGAAAAGCCAATTGCCTTAGGGTTATCACTGCAGTCCCAGGTGGAAGTCAGTTATCATTTTTAACATTAGAGTTCCTTACCAAATTCCCTGTGGTCATCTATCAAGATAATTTCATGAAGGAGATGCTGTGGAGTATGATCAATGACACTATGCACTGTCCAAAGCAAGGCAGAAAGGACTTCATTGTGGAAACAAATGATAATGCTGGCAACTGGCAGAGAGGAGGGATAAGACTTGCCTTTACATCTGTCAATATAAAAATAAAAATAGCCATTGAAAAGCCTTGAATGGTTCAGATTCTAATTTACCAAAGCTTAGATACCCATTTCTAATATTTTCTATTTGTCCTTGATCTCATTCTATTTATGATGGTAAGAGAAGCTGACTATTTGTACAGTAGTTTATAGCTTCCAAACGGTTTTCCTCTTCACAATCCTGCTATGGGAGTAGTACAAGTACTAATATTCCCATTTTAGAGACAGGAGAAAGTGAGGTATAAAGAGGTTAAATGACTTATCCATGTAAGTTTTTTGCTTTCCAAATCCAGTGCCTCTTTCACTATACCACCTCAGTTCATTAGATTATCATAGTGTATAGATCACGGGACCTGAAATCAGAAAGTCTTGAATTCAAATTCTGCTTGCCTCAGACACTGACTAGGTCTATGACTCTGGGCAAAATAATTTAACCTGATAGTCTCAGTTTGCTCAACTGTAAAATGGAAATAATAATAGCATTTATCTCCCAGGGTTGTTATGAAGATAAAATGAGATAACATTTCTAAAGCATTTATAAAATAAAAGTTATTATAAGATAAATATTAAAAAGCATTTATAAAAATATTTATAAAATATAAAAAGTCAACAAAATTGTGATTTTAATATGTCTGATCTTGCTAGTTTAAACTTGTTGTGACTGATACTAAAAGAAAGATGTAGGTGGTATAAGGTAATAAAAGAACTTGTTAGTTTAAGATTCCCATTGTAAACAAATCATTACAAGTCTCTACTAAAAAAACCACTTAAAGATGTTAGCTAGCTATTTAATAAGCTCATCAATAAAATTATCTATAATATTCATATTGTAAACATTTATAAGCACTATTAAAAAGAATTTATAAAAGCTAGCTATTAATAACATTAATAATAAGCTATCCCAACTTGTTAAAAGATTAAGAATGTAGGATCACTTTTCCATTATTTTCCAAATATTTGTTTTCTCTTGCTATGACTGATTGTTTGGCCTTGTTTTGGTAAACTTCAGAACTGGAAGAGACTTTAAAGATCATCTTACCCAATACCTCATTTTACAGATGATGGAATTGAAATCCAAAAAAGCAAACCTATTTTGCCAAGATCCTACACATGTTCATCCCAAACTTTTCATTGTGCTGAACTTACTTTTCATGAGGTGGAAGACAATGGAAGGGAGGTTATGGAAAGGGGGCTTAGACATTACCTAGTAGAATGTCAATAAAGTGTCAAGAGAAAAAAATTATGAAGAGAAACACTGAATTAAAATTTTCATTTTTAACAGTTGATAAACTTCTGTGTGGTACAGCAGAAAGTTTTTGTAGGCTTTGGAGTAAGCAGATTTAAGTTCAAATTCCACTTTGGACATTTATCAGTTTTTTGTAACATTGAACCAATTATTTGACCTCCATGGTCGACAGCCTCCTTATCTATAAAATGAGGTGGGTTTGACTAAAGTGCTTCTAAGTTCCCTTCCACCTCTAGCTGGATGGGATGATCCTATATGATAATTTTATGATCTTAATAATCTTAATGATCCTATATTATTTTTTCCCTTTATTAAAACTTTTTATTTACAAAACATATGTATGGGTAATTCTTCAACATTGATCCTTACAAAGCTTTCTGTTACAAAATTTTCCTCCCTAGTCCCCACCCCTCCCCTAGATGGCAGGAAATCCACTACATGTTAATTATGTTAAAATATTGACAAATCAAATATATGTATATATATTTCCACACTTATCATTGTTGTGCAAGAAAAATCGTATCTACAAGAAAAAAAATCAGAGAAAGGAAACACAATGCAAGCAAACATCAATAGAGAGCATGAAAATATTTGTGGTCCACATTTCATATCCCTCTCTCTGGATGTATATGACTTTCTTCACTGAACAATTGGAACTGATTTGAAACATTTCATTGTTGAAGATAGCCATGTCCAATGAGCCTATATTTTTAATAAAATATTCTTTGAACTCCCCAATCTGACAGGTTTTTCTTTTGGCGTATCTTCCTTTTTCAGTCTCTGTTCTTCCCATTAGATGCCTGGGAAATGAATTTTATCTCTCTGGTTTACTTTTTCTTCCTTGTGTACTATAAAAGGGTGTCTTTTTCTTTTGACAAACATGATTATTTTCTGAAGCAATTTAAATATCCTCAAGATTTTTCTTCAATCTAACTATATGTGCCAATTTATATTTTTCATGGAAAATATATATATTTTTAAAGATTTTTTTTAAAAACCAGTGTTTTTAATTTTAAAATATGTATTTAAAATAGGTTCTATAGTTCTAATGGGCCTTTCTCCAATTTAGTAAAAAATACGGTCATTGGATTTTATTTTTATGACTCATTTATAATTTGTGTGCCATACCAACTACAAACAAACTTTTGGAATTTAATCCCTTTATAAATTGGAAATTGCCCATTAGACATCTGTGTCTAATTTAGAAGAGAAATTTTTTAATAAAAATTTCTGGGAATTCTGGGGGAATGGCAGAGTAAGAAACCAGATTCTTCACACTGCCCACAAAAACAATAGAAATTCAGAAAAAGATAAATAAAAATGAATAAAATGATGAATACATAACTATCTCTAGAGAAACATAGACATATGAAATCAACTGAAACATACACCAAAGCAGTGCAGAGAGCTAAAGATGATGCAAAACACCCAAGAGATGATCTCATATGTATTGATGATATATTTACTGACTTAGAACAAGAATTAACACTGGCAAAAAAAATCACCAAGTTGATATGAAAATTGAATTTGAAGTTGTTTAAAAATCATGTTGGAAACTGAAGTGAGGAACAGAATGATGCTTTTTTTCCCCTGAGGCAATTGGGGTTAAATGACTTGCCCAAGATCACACAGCTAGGAAGTATTATGTGTCTAAGACTAGACTTGAATTCAGGTTCTCCTGACTTCAGGGCTGATGCTCTATCTACTGCACCCCCTAGCTGTCCCAAATGAGACTTTAAAAAAAGGATTGGGAGAAAATAATAAAAAAAAGAGAATTAAGATTATAGAAAATATAATAGAAAATCTGAAGACATTAATAGACAAAATCAAGAACAGAGTTAATATTAGGTGAAAATAAAGTCATAGGCAGCACAGTGAAAATGAAGAAAAACAGAAAATGTTTCAACTGGTGAATACATAATTTTTGGAGAAGGAAATGCAATATATTAACAAAAACTAAAATAACTTGTTCAAATTCTCTAATAATCTAAAGGATATATTTTAAATCACTTTATGATTCTATCTTATATCATCAAACTAACAAAAAAAGGTTTAACAAGATGAAATTCAGTAGGAAGGGGTTCAGCTTCAAGGAAACAATGTTATTTTGTAGCACAATCTATGCTTGCAATTGCAGTAACAGTTCACCCAACTGATCAGCCCCTCTAACTAACCCACAGATCCCACTTGTTGGACTTTATCTTAAAGATGTAGAGAAAGGGAAAAGATCTAGTTGAACAACAGTACTAATGCCTGCTTTATTTGTAAGAACAAAATAATTGGAAATAAGATTATTGTTTAATAATTTAGAAATAACTGAATAAAATGATGGTATATTAATGTAATAGAATATTACTGTACACAGCAATAAATATGAAGAATGCAAAGAAAAATGGAAAGATTTAGAAGGTAATGCAAAGTAGAGGCCATGGATTAAGAGCAACATGCAGTATGTGTTAACTATGGTCACTAAAAATACACACATAAAGAAAACTAAATTTTATAATTACAGAGATGAATTTGGAAGGTGAAATATAACAGGGTACTTTAAACTTTTTCCAGTCACAACCTCTTTTCACCTGAGAAAATTTTACACAGCACTGGATATATATAAAATACTTATATAAATCAAACATTTGCTGATGATAAATCATAAAGAAATTTATCTTATGTTTGTAGCAGCTCTTTTTGTAGTGGCAAGGAACTGGAAATTGAATGGATGCCAGTCATCTGGGGAATGGCTAAATAAATTGTGGGATATGAATTTAATGGAATATTATTATTCTCTAAGAAATGATGAGCAGACTGGTTTCAGAAGAGCCTGGAAAGATTTACACGAACTAATGCTAAATGAAGTGAGCAGAACCAGAACATTGTATAAAGTAACAGCAAGATTATGTGATCAACCAATTCTGATGGACATGGCTCTCCTCAACAATGAAATGTTTCAAACCAGTTCCAATTGTTCACTGAAGAAAGCCATATACACCCAGAGAGAGGGATGTGAAATGTGGACCACAACATAACATTCTCATACTCCTTGATTGATGTTTGCTTACATTGTGTTTCCTTTATCTGATATATCGTTTGTGTAGATAAGATTTTTCTTGCACACCAATGATAAGTTTGGAAATATGTATACATATATTCGATTTGCCAATATTTTAACATAATTAACATGTAGTGGATATCCTGCCATCTAGGGGAGGGGTGGGGAGTTGGGGGGAAAATTTGTAACGGAAAGCTATGTAAGGGTTATTGTTGAAGAATTACCCACACATATGTTATGCAAATAAAATAAAAATTTAAAAAAAAAAAAAGATTATGTGATCAACTATGACAGACTTAGCTCTTCTCAGCAATGCGGTGATCCAAGACAATTCCATAGACTTGGAATAGAAAATGCTATCCACATCCAGAGCGAGTGAGCTATAAAGACGGATTATGGATCAAAGCATAATATTTTTAACTTTTTTGTTTGCTTTTTTCTTTCTTGTGTTTTTTTCCCTTTTGGCCTGATTTTTCTTGCACAACATGACAAATATGGAAATATGTTTAAAAGAATTATATATGTATAACCTATATCAGCTTGCTTATTGTTTTGGGGAGGTGAGAGGTAAGGGAGGGAGGGAGAAAAAATTTGGGACACAAAATCTTTTACAAAAATGAATGTTGAAACTATCTTTATATGCATTTGGAAAAAATGGAATACTAAGAAAAATAAATTTAAAAATTTAAAAAACAAACAAAAATTATTTTAAAACAATTCTTTGGTATTCATATAATTTTACCATTTATTAAAGATGAAAGCAAATTTGCATACAAATGAGATGGATTTATTTATTATTTACATGAAGAATTAAATATTAGCAGAATATTTGATACTTTTTACTTTTGCCAAATTCTTCACAACCCCCATATTCAGTTCCATGAGTCCATCATGGAATTGCAACTCATAGCTTTGCTATAGAACAATCCACATTACTTTAACACTTATATTACATTGCATATATCATATTACATTATATTATTTTTCATTAATTTATTACATTGTCATATTATACTTGCCAAAGTATAAGTATCTTAATTTTTAAGTTTTATTTGAAGCTTAGCAACATACATCAATTTTAAAAAATGTGTTGTGTTACTAAATTTCTAGGGGGAAAACAGATAATTTTTTAAAAAAAGACATATATATCTGTATCTTGGAAGGAATCTAGCCACTGCATACTACTAACTAATGAGCAACATCCCAACTAATATATTCTAGCATTTATCAGTACTACAGTATGAACAGAAAAAAAGTTAGATCATATTAAGCTTATGTCTTCATTTTTCTGTGGGGAAGGTAAACATTCAAACTGGAAAAAGATTCTCTATAAGAGATAAGTCAGACTATATTAGGTAAGCAATATCAAAATAAATTTACAAAAATCATTTGCAATTCTATTCGTGTGACTCATTGGTAAGGAATACAGTAAGAATAGTTGAATATGCCTCCAAATGATCACACTTGAATATGATTTTTGACTTGGGACTCAAGATATTTACTCAAAGAAAATTATCATATCCTTCCAGAAAAAAAAAAGATTTCATAGAAAATATAAAGGTATATTTTTATCCCGAGAATTGAGAAATAAGGCTAAGACTTTTAAATATGACAACACTCTTGAAATTATAGACAATATAATATAGAAATTTAATATAAGATGACAAACAAAATCATGTAGTAAATAGATTTAATTTAATACTCATTCACATATAAAAATATTTTTATAGAACCTGACATGCTAATAATAGCTAGCTTTATATAGTACTTTTAAGATTTGTAAAACATTTAGAAATATTACCTCATTTTATCCCAACAGAATTCCTGGGAGCTAAGTGCTATTGTTATTCTCATTTTACAGATGATGGAGGCAGAGAGAGTTTAAATGACTTGTCTAGGGTCACATAGTTAGTAAACAATTAAGTCAATTTTTGAACTCAGCTTCAAGCATTATTCCAGGTCCAGTATTCTATCCACTGCACCATTTTGCTGCCTATAAACTTTTGAAAGTGAAATGATTCTATAAAAATAATTGTACAAGTCATGTCTAATGGATGGTGGCAAGAGGAGTGATCTGAATATAATGGAATAAACTCTTTCCTTCTTCATCTCTAATGTTCCCCTTAGCTATAAATTGACAATAATATAATTTACTTTTTAGATAATGATGATACCCTTAACATTTGGACTTAAAAAAGAAAAAAAATTGATCAATGGGAAAAAATAGGTTCCAGAAATAGACTCAAACCTTGTGAGATCTATAGAGTAGGAAAGATACAAATGTAATTAAGATCTGGCACTTGTTCTTAGGAGCTTCTATGCCAAGGAAATGACCCAAAAAGAAAAAAAATTACACAAGATGATCATGGCATCATTATTTATAATAACCCAAAAGAGAAAAAATATATACAAGGTGATTATGGCATCACTGTTTATAACAGCAAAAACCTAGATGTAATCCAAAGATTCTACAATATAGTATTATAAAACAAATTATGTTGCAGATAACTCCTAGATCAATTTATGTATATATCTTTTCTCCTCTATATTTCTAAATATCTATTAGGCATTTTGAAATAGATGTCCCATATTATCTCAGCTTTGGTAGGTTCAAAACAGAATTTGCTATCTTTCTCCCAAAATCTGTTGCTGTGGTAATTATGGTGATGGTTGTGGTTGCTGAATTATTTCAGTCACAACTGACTCTTTATGACTCCATTTAGAGTTTTCTTGGCAGAGATACTGGAATGGTTTGCCATTTCTTTCTCCCCAAATCTCTCCCTCTTTTGATTTTCTCTATTTCCATAAGAATATCATAGCCTTGCAGTCACTCAGCTTTTCAAACTTGGAGTCACGCTCAGCTCCTCATTCTCCCTCATTTCACATATTCAGTCAATTGCCAAGTTTAGTGCCTACTTTGCCCTCTTCTGCCTGGTAGAATTTTTTTTCAAAGTTCAACTCAAGCATTACCAGTGCTAGAACAAGTGTCAAACTCATTGCAAGCAGCAAGCAAAACCCCAGAATGTGACCAGAACCTGATTAAAATATAATTGGGAGATGTTTAACATAATAAAGATGCAACATAGATTATATTAATTTGAGGTTTTCTAAGTCAATGTATGGCCTGTAGGAATTCCTTTCTATTTGAGTTTGACACAATTGTGCTGAGTATCCCCTTTATATTACTTGGCATTTGCTTTGTGTCTATCTGTCTATCTATCTATCTATCTATCTATCTATCTATCTATCTATCTATCCATCCACCCACCCACCCATCCATTCACCCACCCATCCATCTATCTATCTATCTATCTATCTATCTATCTATCTATCTATCTATCTATATATCTTACACACACACAACCATATACACACACACACATACATACTTGTAGGTGTACATGTGGTTTTCTTGTTAGAATTGTAAGCTTGAGGACATAAACTATTTCTTTTTTTTTGTCTTTGCATCTCTTATTCTTGGCAGGATACCTGGTACATAGTGCTTTGTTGACGGATCAATTAATGATGACATATAGCTACTTATATGTCATTTTACTTCTTCATAACTATTAGTTGAGGATATTGTATCAGATATCTCTAAAGTGGTTTCTCGCTGTAATTTTCTATAATCTATAATATTAAATGAGCAGAAAGAAGAATGGGTTGAGAGTCAGGATTCAGAATCTCTAGGTTGGAAGGGGCCTTGGAGTTCTAGTCAACTTTAATTAAGATAGGGAACCATAGAATCACAAGAGCATAGGACTTGTGATTGGAAGGGACCTCAGTGGCCATCTAGTCTTATTAGTATCTGAAAAAGATTATCTATTATGACACATCTGTCAAGTGATCACACAGCCTCCCTTGGCAGATCTTCAGTGAGGGAGATTCTAGTACCACCTTAGGCAACCACTTATTCCACTTTCAGATAGAATTTTTTCAAAAGAGCTAACAAGATTGGGTGGAAAGATAAATTAATAGGATGTCAATGAAAAGATCCCCGTTGTTGGAATCATAGGACCTGAATTAAAATGCTGCCTCTGTTACTCAGCTGGTCCAGTAAGGATAATTGAGCCTTAATACAAGATCATGGGTATTGCATTTACTTTTTTTTTCTTATCTATAAAAATGAGAGGGCAAGGCTAAGTGGCCTTTAAAATTCTTCCAGATCTAAATATATGGTCCTATGAGGTAGAGGCTGTGTGACCTGATGACCTGGTTTTGAAATAGGTGATTCAGGCTAATTCCAATAGACTTGTGATGGAGAGAGCCATCTATATCCAAAGAGGAGTACAGGGACTGAATGAGGAGCACAACATAAAGTCTTTGTTGTTTGTTTGCTTTTTGTTTTGTTTCTCATTTTTTCCCTTTTTGATTTGATTTTTCTTGTGCAGCATGATAAATGTAGAAATATATATAGAATTGCACATGTTTAATCTATGTTGGATTATTTGCCATCTAGGGGAGGGAATTGGGGGAAAGGAGGATAAAACTTAGAACACAAGATTTTTCAAGGGTGAATATTGAAAACTATCTTTGTATATATTTTGAAAATAAAAAGCCATTATTTAAAAAGACTTCATATTTATTCCTATTAAATTTTGCTTTATTAAATATTAGATTCAATTTTGGGGTCACCAAGATTTTTTTGGAGTCTAACTCTGTTATCCAGCTACTTCTTCTAGCTTGACATCATTGGCAACTTTGATAAGGATGCCTCCTATGCTTTTATCCAAATCATTGATAAAAATTGTTCAACATCATAGAACCAAGCATTCATCTGTGGGAGGACTTCCCTAGGTAATTCCTTCCAAGTTAGTGATCACTATTTTGAGCTTTACCATTCAACTAGTTTTTAAACCATCTGAATGTACCCTTATATAACCAATATAGCTACATCTTTTCCACAAAATTAACATGAGATATTTTATCCCATTTATCCCACTAAAAGCTAGATAACTCTAGTGATAGCATTCACCTGATCTACCAGTTAAATAAACCTTTTCAAATAAAGGAAATATGGCTACCTTGTCAAGATCCAATAATGATGAAACCATGTTTTGTCATCTCTGCTTTTTTTCTAGAGGTTTGCCAATCATATCTTTATTAATATATTTTAGGATTTTCTCAGGATTCGAAATCAAGGTAGCTCACCTATAATTTGTAGATCGAAATGTCTTCTTTGAAAATGGAAGCAATATTTAAACTCTAGTTCTACAATATCTCTGTTGTTCTCCATGATACTTTATATATCACTGATAATAGTTCATCAGTTGCATCTACCAAGTGTTTTCAGTACCCAAGGATATAGTTTATCAAGGTTAGATGACTGAATTCATCAAGAGAAGCTAAATGCTTTTTTACTATCTCCTTACTTATCAAGTATAAACTACACACTAGCTACTTTTGTACTTTTTTTCCAGTTCAAAGGTCATTCTCCTTGGCAGAAAAAAACTGAAGCAAAATAAATGAAACAAACAAAAGGAATTAATTAACTCTGCCTTTTCTCTGTTGTTGGGAGAAGAAAAATGAACTAATTTCATAAAAGTTTCTAAAGCAAAATATGAGTAAAGTCAGGACTTTCACAAAACATCTGAACCTTAGAAGATTCATCTGCAAAACATTTCTTGCCCAAGGCTGAGTTACTCAATTTCTTTTTTTAGCTTCAGTTTTCCCATCTGTAAAATAGGGATAACAGTAATACCTACCTCTCAGCCTTAGTGTGAGGATGAAAAAAGATGCAAACCTTAATATGCTATGTAAAGACTATTATTATTATTATTATTATTATCAAAGATCACTGAAAGTGGTTCAGTGATCAAATCTGCCAGTTCTTTTCACACCAGAGGAATGGTATATAAATCACATGATTTGAACTTATCAGAAGCATTGTGGAATAGTATATAAAATGCTGGACAGGAAATCAGGAAAACTTGAGTTTGAATCCAGCCTCTGACCCTTATTCATTTGTGTGAACATAGGCAAGTCATTTAATCTCTATGGATCTCAATTTTCTTATCTGTATTTACAGTGGAGATAATAATAAGAGTCATAGTACCTGCCCTCACAGGATTATTGTGAGGACCAAATGAGTTAATGAATGTAAAGTCCTTTGGAAACTTAAAAGGCTCTATAAATGTCACTTATTATCACCTCTTTATTTATCTTGGGTAACAACTTCCAACTTAGATATTGTTGTTTTGCCCTTTCCAGTCCAAATATCATTTTCCATAAAAGAACCAGAAAAATATCTAACCTTAATTATCCAGAGAGTTCCTACATGTTTCTTTTTAGCAGTAGAAGTGTGAGCATTTTAGTATTCCAAAAACATAGTTTGTTCATTCCTTTAAATCCACAAGAGAACTAGAAAAATATCCAATCTTGGTTATTATTATCCAGAATACTCTGTTTCATTAGGATAAAGAATCTCCAACCTGACTGTTAGGGAATGCTGAGAAAATAGGTATCTGAGAGAATAATATCCCAAGATAACAAAAGAATTGAAACAGTTTGTGATAAGTATTCAAATGGCCCATCTGTAATTTATTGAAGTAATTTAAGTGTCTAAATGTCACTTTGAAGACAAAATATACATAACTAGTACATGAAAAATTTCAAAAGACACGGTACTTTTAAAATACAGAAAATTATTTAGAAATTATTTGAACTATCAGGTAAGACAAGTTAGTCTGCTTTCCAAAGTAAAATGAAATTTAGAGTAAGAGAAGCCTGAAATCACTTTTTTTTATAAAGCTTTTTACTTGTATAACATATGTATGGGTAGTTCCCCAACATTGATCTTTACAAAGCTTTCCATTACAAATTTTACCCCCAGTCCCCTCCCCTCCCCTAGATGGCAGGAAGTCCACTACATGCTAATAATGTTGAAATGCTTGAGAAGTTATGCAAGAAAAATCCTATCTACAAGAAAAAAAAAAGAATCAGAGAAAGGCAACACA
>JAJPUD010012391.1:26843-49520 GCA_023553655.1 Myrmecobius fasciatus | reverse complement strand
TGATTGATTGATATTATAGGATTTATAGTGGTTGATATTATGATGCTTAATCTTGTAACCCACAGGTTATGGTAGGAAGAATTATTTCTAACTGTAGGATCAGGTATGTGGACAAATTCAATAGAGAATACTAGTTAGACCAGGAGAAGTTTCATTTAGTAATTTAATAATAACAATAATAATAATAATTAAAAAAGACAATACAAAATCCAAATGTTTCTTTTTACAAGTTCAGATACATTTTTTTCCCCAAGTGCAAAATACTTTATGAAAATCGCATTGGTTGTTTAATGTTGATTGTGTAAGAGATGCTTCAAGTGGCAGTGGTGGAAGGCAGATAAAACATCATTTCAAGATTTCTTTTGTATTCAGAAATAAAAATAAAAACCCACAACGTCCTATGTGGTCATATTTCTGTTTGGGGATATTCAAACCAACTCTCACAGAAGGATGAAGTTTTTAGTTTGTTTAAATCTCATTCCAACTGTGCCATTTTGACTGGGTTTTAAGTAGGCTTAAGATTCCACTTGATAGCAGAGCTAGGGATTTCCTTACCTCCAATTAGACCTTTTCTTACATGACTACTCATCCTAATAAAGTACTAAGACTAAGTTGTGTTATCTTTGTATCAGGTCAAATCCCAGCAACTTCTTCAATCCATTTTCATTCTTTCCCCACTGTGTTCAGGAAGAAACAAGGTAGACTGGTTTGGTTTCACATTCTGAAGTCAATTAAATTTTTGTATCCCCTTCCTTAATTGAGGATGGTATTTGGGGGCTCAAATGTCATCAGATAAGAGAATCTTAGATTCCTGAAAACTTCTCAGACATTCAAGGAAACATCTTCCCACATCCTCATTTTGCCTAAAGTGTGATTATTGGAAAGCACCTTCTTCATAAATCAAACCTTAGTTTTGAACCAAAGCCCCTGAACTATACACCAAATCTGCCCAAACTGTCTGATCAATTCTCATCAAATACTGGAGAAGAGACTAGGGAGGGAAGCACCAGTGCCTGGGTCAGTCATAGCCCGATGTCTATGCTTTTAGTGATTCCCAGCCTTTCTATTTCAGAATGAGGTGAAATGGAGGCCTCCATAGCAAATCCCATTGCAAACTGCCCAAGAGTCTAGAACAAATTCCATCATCAAGGAATCAATCGAAGTTTCACCTAATTTTGAAAATCTTGTCCAATCCAAGATTCAAACCTGAACTGGCAATACACAGAGAGAGACAGAAAAGAGGAGAATTTGGGTTTAATTATTCTTTTGCCTTTCTGACATGCCCCATATGCCCACTGACAACCTCTGGAAGAGAGCAATGATTTCTCATTCTCAGAATATTGAAGTGAATAAAGACCCAATGGTTTTCTGGCCATGCAAGAGCTTCCTCTTTTTAAAGTTCCCATGTGAAGAATCCCCATTTTGTTTTCCCATACCAGGAAAACAGAGGATTGCCTCTGTGAGATTTAGGGAAGGTCCTTCATTCCTTCAACAATTCTCTAAATGTTTATCTGTTAACACTATTATCCTGTTTCTGTCCCCAGAGATGGTTCTCCTGAATGCAGACATGAGAAACATGACAATTGGGTTCTTAGCTACCTAGCCAGTTATTTGGGGAGTTGCTGTCCAAAGTCGGTTTTCAGTGGTCCTCCTTGAACTGAGCTGGGCAAACAAATCTACATTTTAGTTTCCAATGCATTTTCTTTGTTGTTAATATCAGAAGAACTCAGAAATCTGTGGAAGCCACTTTCAGGTCCAGGAACCATAAGACTAGGAAGATTTGGGGGAGAGGAAGGTACATATTCATGTAAATTTTAAAGAAATTTAGCTTTCTGAGGCATGCTTTGTAAATTGTTTTCTAAGATGTAAAAAAAAAACAAAAACAAAAAAAAAAAAAACATGGGGAAGAGAATCAGGGAAGTTTCCCAACCTCCTGTTGGGCAACTGGTTAGGATGGTCAGATTAAAAAGTCTGCAAAGCACTTCTGGGAAGTGTTAACATCTTGGCCAGTTAATTTTTCCTCTGCTTGCAAGTTCCTACCTCCTTTCTTCTTGCAGCTTCAGAGTGGTTCACTTACCCCGGGAAACAAGTCAGCCACCTAATCCTTAAAACTACATAATGATGGCTAGTGCATGAGAAAAATGGATACTGGCCACAGGATCCATTCAAAGGAGAATAGTCCCTTACTACTGAGCTGTAGGTAGGAAAGGAGGGAGGTTAATAGGCAACCAACACTTTCTCCAATATTCTGCCTTAACTCCTTATTCTCCAGAAGTGACCCATAAAGGCTGTGACTACTACTTGTAACTTGAAGAAGAGGTGGCTATAAATAGCATCTAACAGTGGCAGCTGGGTTTAGGGAACATTGTGTATGAAGGATCTGCAATGAATATTTTGATTCCATCTCCCTCTTCCTTTTGAAAAGCAGTACTTGATAAAGCTATTGAAAAGGGTTTAGAGGAAGATTTGGGGGTTGATTTAGGGTTAGATAGACTGGCTGAGGCCTGACGCACTTCTGATGACTTCCACAACCTTATATCTTAAAAAGAATTCCTTTCATGGTTCCTCTAGCCTTCTTCCTGGCCATGGAATCCTAAATCACCCTTTTCTGAACAATGCCTCTTGGTCCAAAGGAAGACTGAACAGCAAGGTGGTCAATCTCAAAGTCCAGAGAAGAAATAAAGCCACTCCTATTTGCAGCCAATGACCACTTCCATCAGGTCTCTGAAATCACAAAATCCTAACTTCTGCTCCCAGGGGAAGCAGAAGGAAAATGTTGCAGCATGGACTGCTAGGCCACAAAGCTTTCTGCTTCAACAGATCTCCAGAATTCTACCTGTTTCTGAGCTATAGCCCTGGTCCAGCCTGGCCCATGCCCCTTGGTCATCTTAAAAGTGGCAGCTGGGGATTAAAAGATATTCCAGGCCTGAAAAGTTCAGTTCACATGTTATGTGAATCAAAACCTCTCTTCTTCCATTCCAAACATATTCTTCTTTCTTGGGCAGCTATAAATAGAGTTGTTTCTAATAGAAAACAAAACAAAACAAAAAAACACCTCCCTCTAAATAACATAAAGACTCAAAATGATTGCACTTATTAGATGTGGACAAGGTGGGCAAAAGGCTCTTCAAATGCACACACATTCCTCTCATTGCCCGGGGCCTGGGGCCGGGGCAGGCAGCTCCAGTCCACAGGGCTGAGCCCTCTTTGATAGAGCCCATTGAGACACCTGGGGCTACCAGGTGTAGCCCAGGGTGGTTTCCCATTGGGAGCATGGTTCTTTAAGGATGTGACTTAGGAAGTGATGCAGGACTCCCCCAGGGAGCACTTGAATGGGATAAGGGAGGATAGCTGAGCCAGGAGCTATAGGTTGGGGCAAAGGGTTAGTGTCTGCGGTTAGTATTCAGTCATCCTGTAGTGTAGTCCTTTAGATTTTTTTTTTCTTTTTTGGCAATGCTTAAAAACCCGGTTTCTCTTCTGTGGAGCTCTACATTTTCTTCTGGAAGCCACAGCACCGTGATCTGTGTGACAGTTGCCCATTCCTCATCTGCTCCTCATTGTTTAGTTCAGAGAACACCAGTTCAGTGGTGGGTGGTATCATGAGCCCTTGACTGGTAAGGCTCAGGCAGAGTATACGGGGAAAGGAAGAGGAACTTCTAGGGCAAGATGGTTGATCCACCCAGGTTTCAGTGGTGGTGGTGAAGGGTGGAATTGAGGATAGTGCCCAAATTGTGCCCCACAGAGGATCAGTGCTAGGGAAATACCTGCAGGCCAAAGATGTCTTTGGTAAGACCCTGGGCTGCCTGAGTTGCCATGGGTTGAAGGATACATATCAGAGAGGAGGGGAGGATTCTGGCTCTAGACAGTCAGGGCACAGCCCTGAGAATGGCAGATACACCTTCCCTGCCTTGTCTCTAGGGCACAATTGCCCTAAGACCAATTGCCTTCATGGACCCCCTTGCCCCTTTTAAACTGATCCTGACCATAGAGCATGGGCTAGGGAAAGGTCAGTTTGTGGGGCCACTACTACATCCCTTAGGGAGAAGAGATTTAGCAATGAATGGCTTTTCCAACACTCAGGGAGCATGTAGGAAATGGAAAAATGGGCAAATTAGAGGGAGAAAGGCAGGGAGATGGAGGGATAGAATGGGAGGATAAGTAGTCTGCATAGTGAATATTTGTTTTCCCAAAGAGAAAGAGAGTTCCTTGGCAGTAGATGGGAGCTGTTGGGTTATGAGGATTAGGCAACCAGGGAGCTTTGAAGCTGGGGTCTGTGGGACTGGGGAGGGCTATTTGTAAGGTCGTAGGAAGCTGGAAACTTTGGATCGTAGCAGCTTGATGAAGGATCGGGGTAACATCTCCTTGTGCTTCTCTGTGTACTTGAAATAGTTCTGTGGATGGGCTAGCACTTCAAAGAAGGCCTTGATGAGCTTCTTATCCTGTAGAGAACAAGAGAGAGTACTGACTATATTAGCTTTAAAGCTTGGAGAGGGAAAGGGGCACACCAGAGTGAACAAAATGAAGGCAATAGGTAAATGAAAACCAAGACAGTGCACACAGTAGGTGTTCAACAAATATTTGTTGAGTTAAGGCCTCTCTAGGCCTCCTTTATAATTATTTTGAGCTCCTTGCCTAGATCTTTGGACACTGGGCTCCTCCCAGGTCCTCCACTGTTTAAAGACAGCATCCAGGGTAACTTCCTCCTCATTTGCTACCTTCTACTTTCCTGGAATTCATTATCTCTAGAAACTCATCATTCCACAAATTGAAATCAACTTAGAAACTCATACCTCCTCAGATCATTTCCAACCCTGGCTACATGACTTCATTTTATCTTTATTTATGCCTTTCTTTGCGTCCCCAGTGCTTAACATGGTACCTGGCACATACAAAGAACTTAATGAACGTTTGTTGACTTTGCCTTCTTGGTAGCACTGGAAGCCTCTTTCTGAATCAGAATATCTACTTCTAACTTTTCACAGCCCCATTTTGGGATTTTCTCAGCAAAGATACTAGAGTGGTTTGCCATTTCCTTCTCCAGCTCATGAGGAACCTGAAGCAAACAGAGATAATTACTATCCAGGATCACACATCTCGTAAATGTCTGAGGCTGGATTTGAACTCAGAAAGATGAATCTTCCTAATTCCAGACTCTATTCATGGTACCACCTAGGTATCTTCTTCATCCTTACATGACTTCAAAGAATCACAGAATGTTAGAGCTTGGAGGAATCTTAGAAATCATTCAGGCTCAGCTAGGAAATGATTTACCCGAAGTTTAAGGGCTAGTGACAGAGCTGAGACGAAGAATGCTGCCAAGGTCTTATGACCTTATAATCCTTTCAATGTCTACTTATCACCTCCCTTCTTCTTAGTTCCCCCCCCACACACACACACACACTTCCCCTTCTTTTCCTCACCTTCAGAATCTCTTGGTGGTTTTCAGAGGCATAGAGCCGACCATCTCGCACAATATCCTCTACTAATTGCTCATAGTCCTCTGCAAAGCCAACAGATATGGTAAGACTCAAGGATAGGGAGCTTGCCAGCTTCCTAGCTCACTCCCTGGGCCGCCTTTTTGCCTCTCACTGAACTCAAGAAAACATGAGCCTCCCATACCCCTGACCTCCTAACCATCATAGGTGACATAGGGTATCTGGAAGCCCCTGGCACTGTTGGCTTCACTGGTTTTGAAGTTGATCCAGAGCTTTCGGGAGCGAGCGGTGAAGGCAATGGGCCGTTCATAGGTCTGGCATGTCTCATAGGTGGTGATTGAGGATGGAGAGGCTGAAGACATAAAGAGTAGGAAGGTAACAAAGTGAGGAGAGGAGGTGAGCAGAATTTGCATTTAGAGATGAGAATTGGACAGAAAGCATCAGATGGATAAAACTTTGGGAAATTGGAATTGTCATCACCCTCTCCCTCTATCCCCACCACATACATCAATCTGTTACCCTATTATGCTATAACAATGTTTCTAGGGCATACTAGTATCCAGGGGATACTAAAATTTGGCATTTAAAATTATAAGAAGGCAAATTTTCTAGGATAAGGGAGGAAAACAGCCCCTGCTTCTCTTAGCACCTCCTTCCCTCGGTCTCTTCTCCCTGCCTCCCATCTTTCCTTTTCTTGGTCCCCCATCCCTTCCCTCCTTGTTTTTAGTGCTTTGTTCCTTCTCCCATCTTTTTTAGCCCTCCCCAGCACCCTCATCCCAGCACAACTCTTCTACTACCCACAGTTCTTGCGCATGACAAGGACATCTCCGCACTCATCCTCAGAGGGCAGGAAAATCTCTGGCACTACAATGAGGATCTTTCGTTTAGGTGGTGGGTTGATGTTCCAGGTGCACTCAACTCCTGCTGGGTAGTTGCCAGGGTAGTTGGGAGATTCGATATATCCGGTGAATTCACCTATCTCCCCACCACACTGGCGATCTGTGGCCCCGGGTGGAAAGCACAGGAATGAGAAGAGAAGTATTAGGGGTGTTAAGATGGGGAGAGAATGCAAGGATCTATAAAAATTTCATGGAGGAATCTAAGAAGGAACTCCTGGGGGGAGGGCAGAAGCTGTAGTCAAGCATGTGGTTTGTGGGTTACCATGGTGCCAGTATAGTTACTTTCTTGAATGGTCACAGGATGACTCTGGAATCACCAAGTTTTTTATCTGTCTTGGTTCCTGCCTTCCTTTTTCCCAACCTCCCTGCCTCCCCAGCAACTGCTCTCTAAGGAGATTTTGCTGTAACAATGTGTATCAGAGTATTAAAAAGGTAGAGAGATTTCCCTGCCCAGTATCTCTCTAGACTTGTCCCTTCTTGTTCCAATCCCCTCCAAATTTTCTTTATGTGCTTCATTTCTAGCCCTACCCACATTCCCTGTCCCTGTCAACCCACTGTTCTTCATCACTTTTTCTTCCCTCTACCATCATCCACTCTCCCTTTTCCTATCACTTGGTCCCGCACACACTTTTACACTGCGTCACGCTGGTGGAGCCATCAAAGTCAGTGCTAGTGTTTCCTGGGCATCGGGTACAGAAGTTCTGGCGAAATTCAGGTTGATAGGAACCCAGGGCACAGCGGATACAACGGTGGATGCTGGTGTTATAGTAGTGACCAGGAGAACATTGGACTGTAGGAGAAAAGATAAGCAGAGAGAGTCAAGTAAGTCTGGGGAAGGAGGATGGATGTTAAATTATCTCAGTGGTCAATATACAGTGACCTGCATGCAATAAGCTAAGAGTCAGCCTTTCATGGAGTAGTCTCAAGGCACGGGACCACAATATCATCCAGTCTCATGAGGCAGGAACACCTACTCAGGCAGTGACCAGGGGCATATATGCCGTGTGAAGTTGAGAGGTAACCTGAGTAAGTAAGGAGAGTCAGAGGATCTTGGTCCAGATCCTGGTTTTGTTATATGTTAGCCATATGACCTTGGGCAAATCATTTACCCTTTCTAGGCCTTAGTTTCTCCATCTGTAAAAGGAGGGAGTTGGTCTGAGCTCTAAAATCCTTCCCAACTCTAAATCTATGATCACATGGAGCTCATAGTTAACATACCTTTGGTGTCACAGTCTTGGAAGGAGACAGCACCTTCATGCTTGGTGGTGAGGCCCCCACCACATGGGAAGCACAGTGTTCGTCCTGACTCAGGCTGATAGCTGCCACGTGGGCATTGCTGGCATGGTTTGAACCCATCAGCTGAGAAATGACCTGGTGGGCACTGACCTGCAATAAACCAAGGGCCAGACTCTGATGGGGGTGGTCCTAAGGCCCTGCCCATAGGCTTACCCAGTCCCATGGGGCAGGGGCGCATGAGGCACCAATTAGGGTAGCAGTCAATGGCTTTGTCCTGTCCCCTAAGGAACTTTATGCCCATGGGCTTCCCTTAACCCACCCCTGCCCAGGCTGGATTGCTTGTTCCCCTGGCACCTGCACATGTGGTGATGTTGGTGGCTCCGAGGGGCCCATGGGCATCACTCCCAGGGCATAGGTCGCAGGAGAGCTGCCCTTCCCTCTCCTGGAAGGTGCCTGGTGGGCATGGCACACACTGCTCCGTCTGGCCGTGGTAATACGTTCCCTGCGGGCAGCTGACTGAGGGAGAGTCGGCCGTGCTAGCCATCCCCCCCCCAGCCCTAGGACTGCCCTCCCACTTCCCCAGAATTGGGACCCTCTCCCCACAGGGGAAAAGTCAAATATTATACAAAAAGTGTGTGATATGGGTTGAAAGCTGGTATAGGAGGTTTGGAATAATAAGAGAATATGAACCCAGCCTGGCATATATAATCTTAATACTTTGAGATCTAAGGGGCATGAATGGGACAGAAGGATATGGAATGGTCAGAGTCTGAAGATTTGGAAAGCCACAAATTGGAACAGTGTAAATAGTTAGGAATAATGAGGGGTAGCTTCAAGAATCCATGCCTGTTTCTTACCCCAAACCAGCTCTTGCTTTGTATCCCCCACTCCCACCAGTTCTGTATCCCATCACACTCTCTTACCACACTTGACCCCAGTACGATGCTGCCCAGGCACACAGGTCTCTGCCTGCTCCACCCGCTCCCCGGCTGGGCTGGGCTTGTGAGCCAGCTCATAATCCAGGCCTGCAAGGCGCAGTAGAAATCGATCCTGATTGATGGATTTCTTTAGCATCTTCAATGACCCCTTCAGTCGCCGTTCCATCCTCAGGCGGAGGCAAGGCAGCCCACAGCTTGCTGTGGAAGGAAGAAGCTGTGAGCAGGAGGGCAAAAACAGTTACACATGGGGTCAAGAAGACCCCACGAATGAGTGAGGGGCAGCCAGCAGCCAGGATGGGACAAGTGCAGGCTAAGTTATGGCTCTCATGATCCTCACTTTTCTTTTCTTTTTTTTTTGCTTTTTGCTGAGGCAATTGAGGTTAAATGACTTGCCCAGGGTCACACAGCTAGGGAACGTTAAGTGTCTGAGATCAGATTTGAACTCAGGTCTGCCTGACTTCAGGGCTGGTGCTCTATCCATTGCGCCACCTAGCTGCCCCGATCCTCACTTTTCTTTTCCCAACCCTTATTCCTCACTCCCAGTTCCCTTGTGTGCCCATCTCTTTTCACTTGGCCTTCACATCTCATGCCTCCATCTGTAACCTGCCGTGCTCCCTCACTCCCTAGTCTCCTCAGTTCTACCTGTGGTTTCTTCAGCTTTGACTTCAGCCTCTAGTTCCAGGGTAAGACGGGTGACTTCCTTTCCAGGAGGAGTCCGGGTACGGCGTCCTTTCCCCTTACGGGATGAATCACATTTGAGGTGGATAAAGGTGACATGGCAGTCCGAACAGGGAATCCCACCTGAAGAAGAGAACTATTCAGTCCCATCACAGATTCATACTCCTACAATCCACTTCAACTAAAGAAAAGAAATCAGCTTATGTCCTTTTTCTTAATCTTCTGAACTTAGCTTTTGGATAACTTTTGGAGAACTGCTTTGAAGAAATCTCCTTGATTTCTCAGACACAAGACTGGAAGTCTTGGAAGAGTTGGAAAGGTCTCTTATAATTCTAAATTATTGGATCCTTTGGGGAAAAAAAAGAACCCCTTTCCTGTCCTTTGCTATTCTGTGTGTAGAGATCTCTGCAAGTGACTTCTTTTATCTGATCTAATCCAGACTCTGATGCACAAAAGACCCACAAGTTAGAAAATTTATGGGGCATCAAGTTATTTGGACCCCCAAAACATAGGGATTGAGATGGGGAATGAGGTAGAGCATGGTGGTTCAATATATGTAGAACGAAAGAACGTTAGGGCTGGAAGGGACAGAACACCTAGTTCAGGGTTTTTTTTACTTTGAGTTCTGTGAACTTGGTTTTTAAAATAGTTTGATTACCATATTCCAATGTAATTTATAATCCTATGTATTTTATTTTATGCATTTAAAAGCATTGTTAGAAATGGCCCATATTCTTTACCTGAATGCCAGAAGGGTACATGACACAAAAAAGGTCAGGAAACCCCTGATCTAGTCCAACTTCCTCATTTTAGAGATGAAGGCCCAAAGTAAGAGCATTGCCAGGGGCAGAGCAAAGGAGCAGAACTCAGCTTTCCTAATTCCTAGCCAGTGCTCTTTTTATGACATCTATTGCCTCTTGTTCCAGGAGAGTGGGCATCCAGAATCCTGACCTGATGCTGCAACTTTGCCTGCCTCCTCCAGCTTGCCCTTGTTCCGAAGGTGCAGACGACACTTGGCATCTTTAATCTTGAAGGAAGCTCGTTGTTTGACAGATAGTGCAGCTGTTTCTAAATAGAATATCAGGGATTCAAATGAATCTGAGTGCTGGCTCCAGACTTAGGGAGGAGGGAAATGAGTAGCTGATGGTGGTGATGAGGGAGGAGAATAAACTAAGAAATGGAGGATGTAGCAAAATAACAGGAACTGAAGGGATGAGCAGGAAATCCAGAATGTTTGAGGAGGATGTTTTAGAATAGATTAAAAAAAAAAGACAGAATGGTGATTAGCATGCAGTATTAAAAGCCCCAAAGGGAAGTAGGGTTAAGGAACTTGAGAGCAGAGAGAGAGGAAATGAAGCTTTTCAAAGAGGGTTGATGGTTGGGCTCACCAAGGCAGTAGTGGGTACTGGTGTTGTTACCACTCCTAGATTGGGAGGAGCGGAGACTGGGAGTGCCACAGCTCACCATGAAGCCATTCTCTGATTCTGGGGAGAGGAGCATGTTACAAATTTGACCCACTCCCTGCCCCCCCCCAAAAGCTCCCAGTAGTGGAACAACCCTTAGGGAGAGTAGAGTTATTGTCCAGGCCTCCCTGGGATCTTTCCAGAACTTTTTCCCCATCCCCCACAGGCAACACATCACCGACTCATTTACCTGGCAGAAATCGAGCCCTGGAGGGGCAGGTCAGAGCGCAAGTGTCCTTCTTGCCTGACCTGCTACAGCTGAGCATGGCCCGAGGGCCACCAGGGCTGCCCTGGCACTTCGCCAGCTCTGGGAGGGGAGACAGGGCACTAATGTATGTATTTGCCAGAGTGGAAAAACAAAACAGACATTTCCTTTTCCTCTGTTTTTCCCTGTAGACTTTTCCCTCTCTAGTGCCATGGCTTCAGCAATTGAAAGTAACAAGAGTCAATTATAATTTAGTCTACTCTTTATATTGTCTTAGGAGCTCCTTGCTAGGATCTTCTTTCCCATCCGGCTTTGCTTAGACTGGTAGACAGCCTTTGCAATCACCGCCTCAGGATGAGGAGCACTCTACCTGCCACCCCATTACTCTTCCCCCTTCTAGTCCCTAGCCCTGAAACTCACTGAAGGCAGTGTCCACCATCGCCAGCAGAGGGCATTACACACCTGTGCAGTCTTTGCCATTCCAGTGCAGGCGTCCCTGGCCTGTAGGGCAGGTGCACTGGTAGCTCCCAGGGGTGTTGATGCAGCCAAAACGACAGCCTCCTCGGTTAACACTGCATTCGTCTACATCTGGAGACAGAGGACATCAGCAGGCTGACATGAAGGAGGCGATGCTGGAGCATGGAGGGACTCTGCTGGGGTCCCCATAGTCCCTAAGATGACTATTAGCCCCAAAGAAAGCCTAAAAAAAATCTTGACAGAAAGGAGCTCTTAGCTAAACCCTGACCTAGTCACCCTTGAGGTTTGCTCTGTTTACTTTTTCATAAGTTTTAACCCTGAAATCAGTAACAGGGATGAACTGCCAATGAAAAGTTCCAATAAGCACAGATCTTTTAAAAAGTGAATTAAAAAAACTCAAATTTAGACTGGGCTGTGATGACTCTTGGCCCATCTCCTGCCTAATCATTTCTGTCTGGAAATAGCCACTGTCTGGAACCTGCCCTAATCCTGCTTTCAGCTCCTTTTAGATCCATCTGCTCCCTAATGCCCATGGTATTAAAGGGATGACCTAACCAAACCATCTCCTTTCTCCTAACTGCCTTTATGTAGACAGAACTGGGCTTTAGAGTCAAGGGGAAAAGTTAGGAGGAAGCTCGGGGCTTTACAGGCAGGATTCTATGATCAGACACTATAAACAGGAATCTTGCCTATGGCCTAATTATTACTGGGAGACTTTTTCCCTAGACAGGTAACTTTCTCTCTTTTCTTAGTCTTTGCTCCCAGGAAAGATGTCAGGAAAACTGACATGTTTAGGCACGTCGACCATGGCCCAGACAACAGATTTCATTACTGTCCTCTGGGGTCCTGTCTAGTTAAGTCCTGAGAAGCTTACCATCAGAGTGGACCTCCAGCATTTCCGGAAGGCTTTTTACTAATTCATGGAGGAATTGCAGCCTGCACCAGTAGAGGGAGCACTCATATCATAGACGCTTGGAGTTTCCTGAGCCTTTGACTGACTGAGTATGCTTGGGAGGACAATGTATTTTGTGATCTTAAGGCTATTTGGAAGTATATTGAATATTAATCTTACGGACTCATGAAGGGTGATGCCGGCATAAGTGGTTGGAGCCACGTTGGTTGGGTTTGATGACCTAAGTCCATGTGTTTCCAAGTATTGATATCATAGTAGATTTTTGTGGGATATTGGCCACAGAATGTTTGCCCATGGCCTGGGAATGATGACTTAATTCTGTCTGAACTGGAAGCTCTCTATGCCATCTAACTTGGAGGCCTGATGTATGTACTAGCTCCTCCTCTCCTACCATTCTCTCTCTCCATTCTGTCTAGAGGAAGGGAAAACATCAGGGGCAGACATGTTATAACAGTGAGTTGTAGCACGGAAATTCCTATGAAGGTATGGGTACACACTGGGGACCCAAGAGTCCTACTCTCAGAATCTGTCCTACTCTTTTCTTCATAATTCATTCAGGTACTAATACACATGTATGTACAGTTAGAAGGACAGCAGGATGAGTTCATTTGGTGAGATTAAAGGGATCACATTGGGCTGGTGTAGGGTAAGGGCCCTGGGTGGGCTAGGAAGGCATAAAGGGCTAGAAGATTAAAAATTGGGTTGGGTTAATGGCGAAAAGTCTCTGGCTCACCCCCACAGTGGGTGAGCCCGTAGAGCAGGTAGCCTCGGTGGCAGAAACACTGGAAGCTTCCTGGGGTGTTGACACAGATGTGGTCACAGGTTCGATCGAAGGAGCACTCATCAATATCTAGAGGTAAGATTGGGGATAGAACAGTTTTCCCTAGAGATTTAAGCCCCTTAATCGGTGCTGTGATTTCTAGGCCCCAAGTCCATCTCTCCCCCCTGCAGGCAGGGTCAGGAGCTTGTAAAATGATATAACCCACCCCCTACCCTCACTCCTGAGAGGAAGTCCCTGTCTTTAATAAATCCCTGCCTAGATTTTGGAGAAGGGAAAAGGAATAATAATAAGTGGCACCAGGAGGTGAGGACTGAGATTCAAGTTGTTCAGGTCTTAAGGGACCAGGAAAGAAGGAAGGGGTTCTCATGCTATTATAGCATGAGATGCCCATCTTCCCTCTTCACCCCCAATGAGAATTCCCTGCCTTATTGCCCCTATCCCCACAGTCCTAATGTTGTTCCCATGACTTCTCTGCTCAAGCTCATACTCACCCTGGCAGCTCCTCTCATTGATGAGTAGCTTGTAGCCTTTCTTGCAGCTGCATTCAAAGCTGCCAACTGTGTTTCTACAAATGTGGTCACAGCCCCCATTGTTCAGACGGCACTCATCTATGTCTGAGTTGGAGGGATTGTAAGGACAAAAAGAAAAAAGCCAAGAAATGAACAAGGGAAGACCCAGAACATTGAGGGACAGAAACAAAACCAAACCTAATAACACACTGAAACAAGGGGGAGTCATAGTGAGTCAGAGAACCTGCCCTTTTCCTTCCTCTTCTTTCCCTCCTCTCTCTTATCCTAAGGGATTCTATGCTTTAAAGACTCCTCTTCCTTCCTGGACCTGAGTTCCCAGGTGAGAAATTGGGGACACAGAAGAAGATGACCATTAAGCTTTCAGAAAGTGGACTAGAACCCCAAGAAAAAACAAGGGCAGGGGCAGAATCCTAGTTGGAAAAGGGAAGTGGGGACCATTTAGTTTCATCTTTCATTCTCCCTCCCTATCCATGAAGGTAGTTGAGAGGTGAAAGAGGGAATTTCTTCCTTTATTCCTTGGCAGTGTCGTTGTGAGGAACCCTGAGGACCATGAGAAGAGAAGAGGGACACTAAGATGGGATTGAGGGCAGGTGACACAGAAAACAGAGAAAGGCCCAGTTTGGGAGGGAGAGATAGGGGAAGCCAGTGATAGGTAACTGAGGGGGCCATGGGAGGCCAAGTCGCAGAACTAGGCTGAGAGGGTTCTGGAGAGAATCAGGCCTGAGGCAATTTTCAGTGCTAGCTTGGAGAGAGAGGAGTAAGGGTGGTTTCCTTCCTGAGGTCAAGTTCCTTGAGTTGGTGACAGACAGGACCCAGGCTACTTACCTCTCAGTTGGGAAGGTAGGAGGGGGTGTAGAGGGCAGACTTCTACTCTGCTTTTAACATACCTGTCAAAAGTCCTCCCAAGCCAGAAGCCCCCTAACTCTGGCAGTCTGACCTGTGTGCCCCTCCCCTCCCCTTCTTCTATGGCAGCTGTTCCACAGAGAAACACAATGAATAAGGCAAAAAAATCTTATAGAAATTCCCACTCTCCTTTCCTAGGAGAAGGAGGGGATGTAGGGGAGGAGGAACAGAACAAATGTTTATGGGTTAGTGCTTTCAATATGGCTCTCATCCATGGAATTGGCTATTAGAGGGCCGGAGAGGAAGGGGAATGGGAGACAATTGTGGAATAGAAAATATAGAAAATGCCTCCCCAGATTTTTAAGGGGAAGAAGGGTGCAGAGATAATTTCAACAAAACACACAGAGAACATGCCTATGACATCAGGCAACAGGGCACAGTCAGGAGGTAAACTGTTATCCTCTTGCCTCCCCTTTCCCCTTCTTGCTTTCCAGATTAGGGGTGGTCTGTTATTACTGGTACAATTCCTTAACATGGTAGGGGGAAAGAGAAAGATTGTGAGGGGATGAGAGCATGGTGAAGGATGTAGGGCAAATAGCAGAGAGAAAAGAAGGGATGGGATTAGGAAGTGAGTAGAAGGGAGGAGGCACTAAAAAGAATAGAAATAGATTGTATTACTGTATCCCTTGGACTGAACTGAGACATGTGGATAGAAAAACTGGAGCAATAAAAAAAATGGAGAGGCAGCATGGCATAGTTTTTTTAAAAAAAGAACTGGAAGTATGGAGACCTGGGTTCTAGTCCTTGCTCTGCCACTAATGAACTATATGACCTTTGCAAGTACGTCAACTCCCTAAGACTTGGTGGTTGTTTTAAAAAATGTTATGTATATATGTATGTGTGTGTATATATATGTATACATATAGAAGCTGAAATAATGAAATTGAAATAAACATAATTAAAATAAACTAAATTTAATTTAAATATTTTTTCAATTAGCAAAAATCTTTCTTCCCTGTCCTTCAACCTTCCTACCTCCATTGAGAACCAAAACTTAAGTTTCTTAATTTGAAAAATGAGGGGTTTGTGAAGATATCTCTGAAGTTCTTTTCTAGTTCCTAAATACCATAATTCTATGATGGTGTGAGATAGAGTTGAGGGTAGAGTGAGTAGCAGTATCTGCTAAGAAGAATATTTGACACATATGTTAAAAGAGTGCACCTTCTCTTCTATCTCCCCACCCCCAATCGCAAAGTAAATAGCTTGGGTCCTGTCCATTTCCAGCTATAGGACAGAAATATATTTTCTGCTCTCTGAAGTCAGAGGATCCTAGGTTAGGGAGAGTCAGTCCCAGCTGCTAGAGGCCTTAGACCTCATAAGTGGGACTAAGTGGCCCGAGCTCATGGTCTCCTCCCCCCACTCCCATCTCCAGCTTATGTCTTCACTGGGGGCTTTCTTACCTTTGCAGGTCTTTCTGTCAGGCTGTAACATGAAGCCCACAGGGCAGCTGCAGTGGACACCAGTAGCTGCATCATGGCACTTGCTGTCACATCCACCATTATTGACAGCACATGTCTCTGTTTTTTGGGGGGGATAGGGGAGGAGGAAAAAGAATGTTATTGACTAGCAGGGGCCCCCAACTGAAGGCCAATGAAGGCAATGGAGGCCCAGATTGGGAAGCCTCAGCCCACTGAATGCCCTCACTCAGTCTTGGAGGAATCATGGAGTCCAAGCTCCCATTCCCCCTCCTCCCGCCCTGCAAGTGCAGCCAAGCAGTCAGCTTCCCTGCCCCCAACTTGATTGAAACAAGGTGGACAGCAGTGAGGCAGGTACAAGCCAGAGCTGTCAGGCAGGAATGTGCTGAGGGGGGAGGCGGGAGGAGCTTAAAGGGGGGAAAAGTCAAGTGGGGTAGAGGGGCTAGAGTGGGTCTGTCTCTCAGCAACAAAGATGAGTAGATAGGGCTCCTCTTTCTTCCCATCCTCCATGGCCTTCTTTTAAGACTGTGGGGGAGGGGGAGAGTTTCACTGAAGTATGGGGGAGGGGCATTCTAGGCACCTACTCTTCAAGGACTGGGCCTGGCAAGGAATTGCTAGAGGTCACCAAGTCCCTTCCTCTCCTTCTGGAACTACCCGAGGGTGAGAAGTGCCTAACTGTCTTTAGAAGAGACCCCACAACGTCTCATGGATCCAGTGCTTCCCACTCTTGCCCTCTGAAAATGCACCTCCCGGTTTTGGTCTATTTCTTTCTGTTGCCACCCTGGATGGAACTGAGCCCAGTGCTCTTGAGCTCACAAAGGTGTTTTCTCTCCTCATTTTATCAGCAAGGACATCTGTAGAGTTTGGGGAGGATGGACTGGCAGAGAAATGGTGCAGAAGGGAGTGAACATCTTGGAAATAAAGGGATGGGGAATCATAGAAGGAAGAGATCATTAATAAAGACCAATACTTTCAAGCGCTATTACTTCTGTTACCTCTGTCCTAACTCTATAGATCTTCCAGTCATGGAAGGAAGTAGTATTTGGGGAAAGGGAGAAGGTTGAGGATGGTCTCCCTCTTTTCTGAAGTCTGAGCAAGAGGAAATAGGCTTAAGTGGCCACAGAAGAGACTCAGATTTAGATGTAGGGAAAACTGGTTGCTTATAACCATGCGAGACACTGAAAATAGGAAGGCAAGTGTTCTCAGGAGAAACCTGAGACTCTCTTTTAAAATGAGAAATACTTAGATTTTATCTTTAGGGAGTAATATAAATAAAAAATAAAATATTATTAAAATAAAAATAAAGCAGCCCGGGATCCCCGCCACAGCAGCAGAAGATATTGGAAGCCAGGATATCGATGAATTGAGCTCCAGAAGCTGTGGCCAACTTGAGTAATCTTTAACCCACAAGTTCAGGCCCTACCCTCTTACAATGGAGAGCAGAATATTCTGGAAATACCTCACTCCAGTCTCTCTACTCAGAGCTCCCTGACATGTCCCATTCCCTCCCTGCACATGGTGCCTGGACTGCAACAAAGGATTAGTATTTTATTCAATTGAATTACAGTGCTTTATCTAACTCCCCTCCCCCCTCCTCCTATAGCCTAGAGTTTTGATTTGTTGACTTTCTAAAAAACAGGCTCTTCATGGATGCAAGACTGCTTTGGGGTATCCTTTATCCCATTCCCAGTCCATCCCCAGACTCACTCCCAGATTTCTCTAAGCTCAATGTGGAGATTTTGAGAACTTTGGGATGGAACCCCAAAGTCTTCTTTGAACCCCAACTCTGTTCTAAAGTGGGGCTGAGGCCAAGAGCAGTAGAGCCTCCAATAAGAGGAACGGGTACATTTCAACTACTTTCTTAGGATCCTAAGGAGGAAAGGATATAGCAGAGGCAGAAGGTAGACAACATTGCTGAGAAAATCAAGGCCTCTAAGATGGCACCAGAAAGCCAAGCACTAGCTACTGTAATTGGAGCAGAACAGCATCAAGGGCAGCATCAGAATCTAAATCTCTCTTCTTTGGACTCTCCAGCTCACCAACCCTTGACTTCTTGAAAAGTACTGGGGGGGTTCTAAAGGGCTGGGGGGTTAGAAGAGTGGAACTGGGGGATCAGAGGCCTCAGAAGCAAGCACCTTGAAGGGAGGATGGCTTCTGACTATCAGCATGTCCCACTCTGGCTACATAGGGTGGAACTGACTGTACCTTTAGCTGTATAGAAAAGTGTAGGAAAAGATAAGAAATGACAGCTATGTCTGAGGGACAGTCAAAGGAAAAGTAGGTCAGGGAGGCACTGGGGGCAGAGAGGAGAATAAGAAACAAAGGGAAGAAAGGACTGGTTAAGGAGGATTTAGGAGGACTATGGGGACATGTGGGACAGAGCAGAGAAAATAAAGAATAAAGACAAGTGTGACCAACAAAGACTCTGTGGCCAGCTGTTGGGGACCCAAGGTTCCTGCCACCCAGGTTCCCTCCTGTCCCCTCTTTAGGGCTGATGCCCAGGTTGCCAGCATGAGCCTGGTTGGTAGTCTGGGGCCCAGCCAGACCTATGTGGGGGCAGGCCTGGTGGGGCATGCAGTTAGTGGGAGCCCCCGGCAGGTTAGCCCCTCCCTGAGCAAGCGAGTGACCAAGCATGGGAGCATGGAGAGAGCAGATATATTTACCATTAGAAACAGCCTGAGGGGGGATGTGCTGCTCTAGCCGCCTTTCCCCTGTTTGACATTGTAAAAAAGCTGTTTAGATGATGAGCAGGAGACACCTGGCCCGCTGAGCCCTAGCTCCTGCCCTGTGGACTGGGGCTAGCAGAGTCCCAGATAATGAGCCCTGGCATTCTGATAGCCACTTTATTTCCAGATCTCTCTGTTTCTGGCATCTTACTGTCCCACCACACACAGGCTAGGTTCTCTGTCTCCATGTTATAATTGGGAAATTCAGGGTCCAGAGGGTTAGGCTATTTACCTAAGGTCACACAGCATGTTGATGATAAAGATTTGGACTAAATTCCCATTTTCCAAATACTAGCTGAATGCACTTTACTTGACTCTGAGACAAACTGTCTCAGTCTTCCTAAACAGACTAAGAGCCCTATCATCCCCAAACATTCTTCAGAAGGCTCCTTCCACTAATAAACTTGGAATGGAGAGAATGTGGAGAGCAGGAAAAAGAAAGAAAATTAACTCTCTAGAGGAAGGGGTGAGGTGTTGAATAGGGACCAATGGCAGTTCAGGGAACAACTACATTCTCTTTTGGTCATGAGGTAGGAGAGTGAAAAAGGATACAGGAATTAGAATGGAACCCAAGTTAAACAGGCATCAACCATGTAGCATCCTTATTTTAATAAAAAGATATCTAAATAAAAAGAAACCAGGCAATTTCTCTACCAGCCTTAGGCCTGGCCCAGACTATGACCAAGAATCTGTCCTCAGCTTCATGATTTAGGAGGACTATAGGGACATGTGGGACATAGGCAGAAAGCCCCAAAGAGTATTGGAAGGCAGCAAAAGGGAAAATTAAAGAAGATGGAATAATACAGCCTGAAAAAGTACAGACTCTACAAATACCAAAAAATAAAAGTCTCAATAAAGATGAATACATAGAAAGAAAATATAATGGCAAGGATTTAAAGTTTAAAATAAGGAAGAACCATGAGGAATATTAGTCCTTTGAATAGTTAACTAAGGGAAGTTGTATTTTTTAAAAAATCACAGAGCTCTTTGAGTACAAAAGAACCCTCAGTTCTTGGGTCTGAGGAGGGGGCAGCATTGCCTAGGGTCTAAAGGCTGGATCTCTGGGGTAAGAAAACTGTTGATATTGAATATTGCATGAGGTAAAAATCATTAGAACTACAGGGACCATTCTAAGATATTCCACCTTCTCCTTTCTAGCTGTGTGATCTTGGGCAAAAATACTTAAATCTCTGGAGCTTTACAGCTACAAGAATAATAATACTGGTCATGGGGAAAGTGCTTTGTAAACTTGGAAGTTCTGGAGAAATAGGAGATTAAGTTATTAGGAGGCCTGCCATTTTTATTATGCTAGGGGATTATTCTGAAATACTCATCAATGAAAACAAACTCCGTAGAAGAAGGAGAGAAGTGCAAAAAAAAAAAGGGGGGGGGGAGATGGGTAATGTGTGACTAAGAACAACCACATTGTCTTGTGTTTCTCTTGGACATAACAGCTCCTATATAATCCAGACTCATCCCAGCAGAGCCCTGTCAAACTGAACCAAAGGGATCTCCAGGTCAAAGTCCTTTTTGGTCCCTCACCTCTCTGAAATGGCTGCCTTTCCCACCTCCTTCCTCATCTCCCTGGGAAATTGTTTTTTTCTTTCTGACTCTAGAACTGAATTGTATGAGACTTTGACTTGAGAGGCAGTTACAGGGCCCAGAAACTAAGGAAATGGGGTCAAGATATACATAAGCAAAAACTAAGGAAATAGAAGCCTGGGACTGAGGGGGTGAGAGCCTTGAGCTGCTGAGAAAGGGAAGAGTCATACGGGGAAAGCTGAGAGGGAATACCATTCTTAAGTCATGAAGGAAAAGCAGAGAGAATATGGATGTGATGGGGATATACCAGAAAGAAAATGAGCAAAAGGCGAGAAGGAAGTGATATAAAGAAGAGGGGAAAGGTCCCTAGAGCCAAGAGAATCCCAATCATTTGCCCACCTCTTCCAGTCACTGCATTTACCTGAGAAAGGTGCCTGACTGACTCAGCCCCTTCTCCCACCACCTCAAGAAGTGTGCCAGCTCTTACTCTACTCTGCCAGTCACTGTCTACATTGGCCAAACCCAAGAGTCTTCTCTGGTTGGAGCCCCCCATCAGGGTCAAGCAGCTCCTTTCCTCCAGTTCTTCCCCTTCTTCTTTACCCCCTCCAGCCAAGGGGTCTCCATCCCTTTGCTCTTTCATCTTGGAACAACCTAGGTTTCTGATGTCTATTATACCAGGGCTGGCAGTGGGCTAGATGTAGACCCCACACTGAGCTAAGACACCACCCTCAAACTGCATCTGCTGTCCTGGGTTGTGACTGTAACTCTTGGGCTCCCTACCTCTCCCCCTGCCCAGTGCACATTTGCACTCTGTCCCCATGCTTCTTTTCCCCAGAACTTTACCCACCAATGCATGTCTTCCCATCAGTGTGTAGCACAAACTTGACATGGCAGCCACACTTGGGGCCTTGTTCTGTGTCATCACATGTGTGCTGGCAGCCACCATTGCCGTAGTTACATGTCACTGTTGGAGGAGAGAACAGCAAGGTGTTGAGTGGAAATCAAGAACACTGGCCCAGTTTAGTTACTGATTCCTTTTCAGAGCCCCTGGGCCTTCTCTGACCCACATTTACCCCACTATTCTCTTCCCCTCTCCCTGCCATGCTTTTTGAGCCCCTCTCTTTAACCCTTGCAATTTTCCCTTCCCTTTTTTTTTAATTATTAAAGCTTTTTATTTTTCAAAACATATACATGGACAATTCTTCAACATTAGCCCTTTCAAAACCCTGTGTTTCAATCCCCCTTTTCCCTCACACCCTCCCCTAGATGACAAGTAGTCCAATAGGCAATTTTCCCTTTTTTTCTCTAGCACCCCAACTTACATTTGCAGTCTCGCTGGTTCTTGGTAAGCTCAAAACCTGGACGGCATTCACAGGCAATACCCCCCTTGGGTGTTTCACGGCATATATGAGCACAGCCGTGGTTCTTGTTCATGCAGTTCATTCCTTCTAAAGGTGAAAAAGAACATACCAGCTGTGCAGCCTTTGGGCACAGGGAACTGGTTGGAGAACAGGACTTGGTGATCAGGAAGACCCAACCCAAGGGCCTAAACCCTCCTCCCACTTTATCTCAGAGAAAGTGGCTAACCCTGGATCCTAGCATACTCCCATGGACACCAAAGTGCCACTGTATGACAGGCACCAGTTGGCACAATAAAACTGGATTAAGCATCTATTCATTCAAATTATGTAGTATTGCTTATTTGTTCCTCTTCCCAAAATATCCCAGTCTTCTCAGCCAGAAAATGCCTACTGACTACACAGTGGGATACAGAGGATTATAGGACTTTGGCCCTACCTACAAGGAATAGTCTAATTGGGGAAATAAGACACACATATGAAAAGTTAACTAACACCATAAGGTCAAGTGTAAAATGTGTCAAACGAATGGGACAAATAGTAAAAGCTATCAGAATTCAAAAGATGTGAAATCCCTATAAACTATAATACATAACCCCTTCTCTTGTTCTTTGTCACTTACATGGGAAGTACCCACTGTTCAGAGTGTTAGTTAGTTAAGGAACTGGTGGCGAAAGCCCAAGGCCAAAACACCCCGTCTCTTCTGCTCTGCATCTGACTCTGTCCCAAACCCATTGCATAGAAGGTCTTCAGGTGCTGGGCTAAGCATAAGGGACTGAATGCTGAACCTTCTGAGTTGGGCAGCAGCCGAAGCAAGCTCAGACAGTGATACCTGCCTGGATGCACAGGGCACTCTCACTGACTTAGGGAGTCCCCACACTGCCCACAATCCCACTCGCCCCATACCTATCCCAACCTTATACTTATTCTCAAACCGTCTCATACTCACCCTACCCTAACACTGACTTCAGTCCCATAACCATATTGATCTTTAATCCTACCCAGCTAAGCAGTCAGGTGTCCCAGAGAATAGAGCTCTGGGCCTGGGGTCAGGAAGCACCTACCTCCCAGGGTTATTATTTAAAATTATTATAGGCCTGGCACATAATAAGCATAATGTGTTTAGCTTTTATTATTATTATTATTATTATTATTATTATTATTATTATTATTATTAT
>JAJPUD010012391.1:0-25924 GCA_023553655.1 Myrmecobius fasciatus | reverse complement strand
GGGGGATCTCAGGAGATTGAGAATGGATAACCCAGGCTAGTAAGGGAAGGCAAAAAAGACCCAAAAAGAAGATGAGTGTCTTACAGCTGTGAAATCAGAGCAGAGAGAGAAAGGCAGACCAAGTCCTAGGCTCTCTGAGGGGCAGTGACCATTTCTCCGCACAGGCCCTGATTCTCTCTCCTTCTCTCTCCCCTTTCCCACCATCCCCTATGCCTGCCCCCAGCCTGGGCTTACTGCCACAGTCCCCAGCCTCTCCTATTTTGGTTTAACAAAACAAAGTTTAGCAGTCTGGGAGGGAGGGATGGAGGACGATAGTGGAATAGTCAAGCCACACCCTGGGCTCTGGAGGACAGAAAGAGGGCAGAGAGGGTCTCACCCTAAATTATACCCCTCACACCTCTGAGTCAAGCTTCCTTGCTGGCATCCTCCCATACTGCTCCCAGGCTCTTCCCAAATTTCTCAGGTCCCTGTAGTGCAGCCAGACCCAAGGAGAAAAAGTAGTTCCTCTGGGGACCACTTTCTCCCCTGCTAACCCCTCGAAGCCTAGACCATCCTTACTATAGGTACCGGCAGAGGAAGCTGACCAGATCCCCTTAGTTCTCAGTCTTGAGATCACCTGCAGGGAAACTTGAGGAGACCTCTTCTTCCTCTATTCCTCTCTTCTTTCTATACCTCTATCCCTGTTCAGGGTTTCAATTCTGTCCTTTCCCCCACCTTTTTCTTTTTCCTTTCCTTTTTTCCTCTCTCTTTTGACTCTGCTCCAGTTCGAGCTCTGACCCTTTCTATTGTTTAGGGCTCTACCCCATTTCTCAAGAGGACAAGTAAGCCTCCTGGGAGGTGAGAAGGACCCTAAGACGTGAAGAGCCCCAGATGGCGAGCCCTCAAGGAGGCTTTCCCTTCTGACTTGTGCTGCTTTGAGTTTCTCTCCCACCAGTTGCCCAAATCAGAATGCCTAGAGCTCTGTAGCATAAGGGGGGGGGTATCTCTGTAATAATGAAAGAATATACCAGGGTATGAAGCTTGGGTAGATGATTGATGTGAAATCATGGAGTAATGAAGGTGAGGCATGAAGGCACAGAAGATAGAGTGGAGTTTTAGCTTGGACCTTCTGAGTCCCAGAGTGAAAAGCCTTTCCTTGGCTAATGATCTCAGAGAAAGAGACAATTCAGGAATGTTGGAGGGTGAGTAATGTAGAAGCTGGTGCATGTTATGAGGTCAGACTATTCCTTTTATCCCTCCCTTCGTAGTCCTGTGGCTCCTGATTTCCTCTCCCTTCTTACTCTGGAATTAGCAATAAATTGGGAACAGCTAGTTGGTGCATTGGATAGAGTGTTGGGTATGAAATCTTGAAAGACTTGAATCTACATCCTGCCTCCAACACTTACTAGTTGTGTGACTCTGGGCAAATCACTTAGTGTTCGCATCTTTATCTGTGAAAGGGGGAGAATACTTCAAATGGTTGTTGTGAGGATCAACTGAGATGACATGAAAATTGCTCTGTAAACCTTAAAGGCCTATATAAAAGCTAGTTATTATAGGGAAGGACCTGTGGGTTCCACCACAAAGGCTTTCCTACTCCATTCCTTGGTTTTTCCACTCAAGGAGGGTCTGAGCAGAGACCACTTCCTCATTCTGCCTTTTGCTATCAAATATCCTAGATCTACACAGACCAAGACCTGAAGTTGAGTCCTCAGAGGTTTCCTCATTGCTGAACTCCAAGCACTGGGGCTTCAGGAATAGTCTTTTCTGCATATGACCTCCTCACCTCATATAGAGGAAAGCAAAGCCACAGAAATGAGGAAAGGGAAGAATGTGTGTGTGTGTGTGTGTGTGTGTGTGTGTGTGTGTGTGTGTTTCCCCAAAGATGGTTTTCTCCCTGATTGTATTCTTTGGCAGAGACTACGTAAAAGTGATTACAAATTTAGGGTATTTTCTCATCAATGCCCTGGAATTTTTTCTGTCTATGTGCAGAATGAATTTACCCTTAAGGTTCCATGCTAGAGAATAACCTCTTTTTACTTGTCTGAGAAGTCAGATACTCCAGGCTTTTAGGTACAGATACTAGCCATGGCAAGTCATCCACAGAGAGGAAAGTTTTTACTGCTCCACTTCCTGATTGAGAAATACTTGTGGTCTCCTTCCCTCCCTCCCTCCAGCCCTAAAACATTATTATTTCCCCTCCATTCCTCCTGCTCACCCAGACAGTTATGTCCATCGTGTGCCAGATGGAAGCCATCGTAGCAGGTACATCGGTAGTTACCAGGGATGTTAACACATTCATGGACACAGCCAGCATTGTCATCCCTTTCACATTCATCCACGTCTGAGGAAGAAGAAAGGCTAAGACAATGATCACAACCCACCCATTCCACCAATTCCATCAACAACCACCCAAATCTTTTTGGGTTCCTTCCCTCCCTGCTCAAGATCTGGAGTCTGAGCATATAAGTTTTCAGGATGGTATATCTCAGTCCCCCATTTCTCTTTCCCCCCCAAGATGGGCACTGTGCATCCCGATGGCTGACTCTCCGCTCCCTCCTCAGGTACTTCCTCTCCCCAGCCTCACCTTTGCAGTGTTTGCCATCTCCGCTATAGCCAGACTTGCAGATGCACTTATAGGACCGGGGAGTGTTCTGGCAAATGGCATCAATGTGGCAGTTGTCAGTACCTTCCACACATTCATCCACATCTGTTAGGAGAGAGGAGATGAAGGTAAGTGGGATCTCTGCCATTATTCTCCCAAAGGAGTTTCCTCAGTGCCATCTCCTCTGGGGTGGGTTCCTCTTATCTTCAGAAGGTAGATATTTCAGAAGCTGTGCACTCTCTCACATTTCACTTATTTCTCACTTGGGGTCAGACTTGGTATAAATCCAGAGAATAGAATGATTTCAGGGCCCAGGAAATTCTCCCTACCCAAAAGTATCTCTTTTATCTACTCCTAAATACCTAGAATTTCATAGATAGCTGTTTCTTTCTTTGCCTTAAGTCTTTATTCTTGATTAAAAAGCAAATTTCTTGAGCAGCTGGGTGGATAGAGCACCAGCCCTGAAGTCAGGAGGCCCTGAGTTCAAATCTGGTCTCAGACACTTAACCTTCCCTAGCTGGGTGACCCTGGGCACTTAAACCCAAGTGCCTCAGCCAAAAAAAAAAAAAAAAAAAAAGGAAATAAATCAGTGTGGTAAACACTGATTTACTGATGTCTTAGTATGGATGAATTTACCATATCTTTTCCTAAGAGAAGGTTTTAAAAGGAAGAATGAAGGAGAAAGCAAAAAATCTGAAAATGGAAGGAGTGTCATTAATAGAGAAATGGAACATAGGCTGCTAGGAATCGATAATCTCCCCCAATCCAGATCCTGACAGTTGCCCTACATCCCATGCTCCAGGCAACTCATGTTCATTTTAGGTCAACAGTTCTTCCAAGCTCCCCAGCCCCAGACCAGTCCATTTTTATCCTAACACTTAGACTGTTGGAGGTGCATGAGGCCCTGAGCAAAGAGATTCAAAGACCAAGAATCAGAGGTGAATGGAGGAAAGGTCTGAGAAGAGGTTCTCCCTGGGGCTGAGACTCTGTACCATTGATATTTGTTATAGGACCCCTTCCCAGAAAGATTCCAATCTGCAAAATAATTTAAGGACTGGATTTAATAGCCTTCTTAGATGTTTCTAGGTAGGTGTCACTAATCTCAAAGATAATCAGTGTAAAATATGTTATCTACATCAGTGATCTGAGATTTCACGCATTTGGGATCTCCAAAGGAAAGGGCAGATCTATATCCAAATATAGCTATAACTATATCATTTCATCTCTAGCTTTTCATCTTAGTGAGGTACATATATTTCAGGGAAGACAAGGGACTTAACACTGTCAGTAAGCACCAATCAAACATCAGAGGCAGGATTTCAACCCATGTCTTCCTGATTTCAATTCCTACATTCTAGTCTCTATAGTACAATACTTATTTGAAGAAAATAGAAACTAAGAAATTATAATTTACTAAGAAAGCTTATTTAAGAAAGAGGATTCTGTGATAAATATAAAGAGAGGGAAGGTGTCCAACACAGTGTCCAGAAAAAGGTGCTACTTTAAATTTATACTTTTCCAGTTTAATTTGATTTGATTTTAAATAAGATGAGATATTTGTAAAGCACTTAGCACAGTGTTTGGTACATAGTAGGTGCTTAATAAATGTTCCTTTTATCCTTCTTTCTTTCCTATACTTTAGCTCTTTGCAGTAAGAATTGGTGTATAGCTTCCAGAGAAGAAAAACACCATAATGGGAGGGATAGTCCAAACATTTCAAAGGTTTATAAAAGCTCTTAGTTAAGAGACCAGACTATAGTAATCCCCTAAAACAGCACCAATGAGGCTATGTCTGAAACAGCTCAACTATCCTCTTCTTCATTACTGTAAGAGCCCACTTTTGATAGGGGAGAAACTTGTACTATCATGTAATTTCAGTGCAGTAAAAGGAAATGAAGGTGGTGTGGAGAAGGGCTGTCAAAGACTCTGTCTCAATCCAGCTTTTCCTTTGCTTCCTCTTTTCCTACTACTCTCCTCCCAATCCTCATTAGCCACATCCCTGGATCAATGAATGACTGAAGGAGCTGAGACTACTACTCCTACTACTGATCTACTACGATCAGGATAGTCAGTCTGAAGTCTCAATGAACATTTGTTAAGCTTGCTGTTTCAATTTGGGGAGCTCCTACCCTGACTCAGGCTGGCAGAAAAACTGAAGAGAATGGGAAATAAGACCAAGAGGGACTGGCACAATGCGTTGTTTGCTAAAATGAATTGAATACTCCAAATAGTAGAAGCAGAGAGAGTAGAAAACTTACACATTCTTTTGTCTTTAGGATGGGCTCTAGGATGGCCCTAGTTCCACTAGGACTGGTAGTCAGGACTATGTCACAGGGGATGGATACAGAAGAAAGAGAGCACTGGGCTTTTGAGTCCGAAGACCCAAGTTTTAAACCTGGTTCTGCCTTTTACTAGCATTGTGACTCTGGAAAAATTACTTCACTTTTTTGAATCTCAATTTTCTCATCTGTAAATTAGAAATAGTACAGCTATGTGGTCCAGTAGTGCTGGGCCTGGAGTCAAAGAGGACTCATCTTCCTGAGTTCAAATATGGCCGTAATCATTTTCTAGTTATGTGGCTCTGGGCCAGTCACTTAACTTTGTTTACTTGTTTACCTCAGTTCCCTCATCTGTAAAATGAACTGGAGAAGTTAATGGCAAACCACTACAATTTCTTTGGTAAGAAAACTACAGATGGGACCATGAAGAATTAGATGTGACTGAAATGACTTAACAACAATAAAGATGGGGATAAAACCTACATTTCCTACTTCATAGGGTTTTGAGGACCAATGGATATAATGTAGTCATGCAACTCTGTGAGTTAATAGTCTCTCCTTTCCTCTTCCTTGTGTCCCAAATCTGTAGCTTCTTATTGTTTGTTAAATCCACCCCCTCAGTCTAGTTTTCAAATGCTTTCCACCCTCAAAATTTCATGGACCCCTTTTCTAATGAATTCCCTCCATGAATTCTGCTTTCACAGGATCATAATTGGAAGAAACATTAAAAGCTGTTAAATCCAAATCTTTATTTTACTAACGAGTAAACTGGAACTCAGAAAAGAAAAGAACTTGCTCAGGGAGACAGAGCTCTCTGAGTAAGTGTTGGAATCAGAATTTGAATTCAGGTTTTTCTGATTCCAACTCTATCCACTGAAATCCTTACTTGCTTTTTGGGCTGAATTTGTTGTAGATTCTCACTGACCATCATCCCTAACCCTGCATAACATTTTTTTTTAGAACTTTACCATTATTCACCATCCAGAAATATCTCTTCTCCTTTCTGCCAATCTTCCCATTCCTGCTCTTTCTTCAGGGTTTGGCTCATAACTATGGCTACTCAGAAGCAGCTAGTGGCACAGCAGATAGAAAGTTGGGCCTGGAATCAAGAAAGACCTGAATTCATGGAGTCTGAGTGCAGATGGAAGCATACTATTTTTGCTTTTTTTGTTGTTGTTTTTTCTTTCTTGTGGTTTTCCCCTTTTGTTCTGGTTCTTTTTTCACAACATGACTAACGTTAAAATATGTTTAATATGATTGTACATGTACAACCTATATCAGATTGCTTGCTGTCTTAGGGAGGGGAGACGGAGAAAAAAATTTGGCACTTAAAATTCATAAAAGTGAATGTTGAAAACTGTTTACATGTAAAAAACTACTATTAAGTAGGATATTAAAAAAAAAGAAGAAAAGACCTGAGTTCAAATATGGAACCAGACAATTACTAGCTATATAACCCTTGGCAAGTCACTTAACTTCTGTTTGCCTCAATTAAGTTGTAATATGGGAATAATAAAAGTATCTACCTTGCAGGGTTATTGTGAGGATCAAATGAGATATTTGTAAAAAGTGTTTAGGACAGCGTCTGGCACATAGGAGATGCTTCCAAAATTCACTTCTTTTAAGAAGTTTTTCCAAATTAACCCCACCTACAAGGTGGCTGTTGTTTTTTTTCTGTGTTACCTTGGCATTCATGAATTTGAATGACAATATTTTCATTTATACTTATTAAAATTTTTCTTTGTATATATTTGTTAAGCCATCTCATGGTGTCTTGATTTTGCCAAACTCACTATGCTGGTTGACCCCCTCCCCTATAGAATTCTTCACTGGTCTTAAGTAAAACTAGAAATAGGACAATGTTCATTTTTGGCTTTTGAAGAAGCTTCTTCCAGGAGACCCACACTCCAGATCCCACATCGCCTATCTAAAGTTCTTGTGTGTCCTTAAAACCTTTCCTATCAACTACGCCCAAAGACCTTTGACCCAGCAGTGTCTCTACTGGATCTGTATCCTAAAGAGATCATAAAAAATGGAAAAGGCCCATGTGTAAGAATGTTTGTGGCAGCCCTTTTTGTAGTGGCTAGAAACTGGAAGCTGAATGGATGCCCATCAATTGGAGAATGGCTGAATAAATTATGGTATATGAATGTTATGGAATATTATTGTTCTGTAAGAAACGACCAGCAGGACGATTTCAGAGAGGCCTGGAGAGACTTGCATGAACTGATGCTGAGTGAAACGAGAAGAACCAGGAGATCATTATACACGGCAACAACAATACTATATGATGATCAATTCTGATGGACATAGCTCTTTTCAATAAAGAGGTGATTCAAGGCAATTCCAATAGGGATGGAAAGAGCCATTTGCATTCAGAGAGAGAACCATGGAGACTGAATGTGGAACTGTTACAACACAGTATTTTCACTTTTTCATTGTTGTTTGCTTGCTTGTTTTTTTCTTTCTCAGTTTTTTTCCTTTTTGATCTAATATTTCTTGTGCAGCATGATAAATATGGAAATATATTTAGAAAAAAAAATCTTCCCTATTCCCACCTCTAACAAACTACCATTTTGGACCTCCTCTTAGGAAGTTGCACTTTGTTTTCTCACCTTTCTAATATATTTATTGGGCAGCTGGGTAGTGCAGTCGTTAGAGCACTGGGTTTGAAATCAAAAAGATTCATCTTTATGAAACCAAATCTGACCTTGGACACATACGAGCTGTGTGACCCTGGGTAAGTCACTTAATCCTGTTTGCCTCCATTTTCTCATCTATAAAATGAGTTGGAGAAGGAAATGGCAATTTTTTTTTTGTTTTTGCCAAGAAAACCCCAAAGAAGGTCCCAGAGAGTCTGACAGAACTGAACAATAGCAAATGCATTTATTGTGTAATATTAAGCATTATAGGTAAATGTCCTTGTGTCTTACCTCCTTACTAGCCTGTAAGTTCTATGAGGCTAAGGGCCGTGTCTCATTTAAACTCTATATCTCTTCCAGTGAGAAGCTCCACTCTTTAAACTCAGTGAGTACACAAATATTGAATTGAATTTGACATATGGTTGGTGGTTTGTGGCAGTTTCATACCTCACTTAAAATCCTATGATTCCTTGTCCTAGCACCACCTTTGAGAGAGTCACATTCCACCTAGGACATAGTAAGTGTCTCTGTTTTATTTAACCCTATATTGGAAATTCTAAGTAAGATAAGAGTGCCAATCAGCACTGTGGCTTTTGAGGTTTTGAGCTAGGCTGTCTTTTAGTGTCCCTTAGATCACACCATACAAGCAGCTGCCTTTTCAACCTGTTTGCAGGTCAACCCCTGACGCCACTTTTCCTGACATGTGTGCACTGCACAGATGGGTGCTAAATACACACTGGCTAAGAGACTGGTTTCCTTTTTTTCTGATTCAAAGGCAGGCTCAGCTGTAACCCTGCAGATCTCATTTCCCTCTAAGTTCGGGGAGAAGAGCAGCGACAAAGATAGCAGAGTGTCCTTGTTCTGAAAAATACTGTAGAGCCCCACAAATTCTCAAAGGAAACTTAGAGATTAGCTCATCCAACCTCACTGTTTTACAAGCAATAAACTGAGGTTCAGAGATGCATTCTTACTCAGGGTCACACAGTCAGCATCAGAGATCCAACCATCACCACCCCCTTTCTCTTCTACCTTGCTTTCCCCTAGTTTGACCTTCAAACTATTAAGAATGTTCAATGTACTCAACATCATTCAGAACCTCTCAGCAGCTCCCCGGTGGCTATTGAATGAACTCCAGACTCCTTTTGCTTCATATATAAAGCCCTTAATGATCTGGATTCGATCTCCCTTCATGCTTTATGTTCTAACCAAACCTAACCATTTAACAGTCTCTGAAAGCATTCAGTATTTTCCCCTTTTCAGGCTTTTGTTCGCAGTGTTCCCTGTGCCTGGAATACCCTCATATCCTCTTCTTCTATCTTTCCCTATTGAAATCAGATTCACAGAACATTAGAGCAAGAAAGACCCAAGAGATTAAATATCCTTATTTTACAGATGAAGAAACTGAGACTTAAGAGTCAGGGATCACAGAGGCAGCAAGAGAAAGAACCAGCATTCAAATCTTCAGGCTTTAGGCTTCATATTCAGTGCTTTCCCTTCTCTACCACACTACCTACCCACTCCTCAAAGCACAGCCAAAATGTTTCTCCCTCCATGGAATAGTCTCTTATCCCTAGAACCAGAGGTATACTTTGTGTCTCTCAAGCATCTTCACATTTTCATTGTCTTATTACATTTATTTATATTGAGGAGAGTGTAGACAAAAGGGCAGGTACTACTTCTGTACCAGCTTTCTGCGGAGCACTCCACTTTTAGTTGGAGGATCATTGATCTCAAATCTTGCAGGTGAAGGACAGTATTCTTGCCCTCTTGTCTAGACTCTCCTTGTTTGGGTAGTCAGGACCCACATTTCTCTCTCTGGGAATCTCCTTTATCTTCTCTTCTATAACCATCCCATTCCATTCCCGTGTACTAAAGCATTCTGATAATTCCCAAGCTGTCCAGAAAGAGTAAGCAAATAGAGAGAAGACCAAGTCAAGTTCTTTGGCTTTTGGGGGGAGAAGGAATTGTGGGGAAGAGTGGGAAAGGGAAGGCACCCTGATCTGTCTCCAGAGGGCTCTTGAAGCCACCAAGTGAGCTGGAAGAAGTGAGCTTCTGTGGTTTTTCCAATCTGATTACCATCCCTCAATTTAGGCTCCATAATGTAAATATATCATTTGCCTAAGTAAGGGAAAGTGCTCCTGGGGGTGGCATTTTGTGGGTTCCTTCTTGAAAATATACTTGACATTCATTCAGTCAGGTTCTCCAGGAAGAAGCCCTGCCTTGTATTATACTTAAGAAAATTATTCAGGCCATTGATCTCCTAAACACTTCATCAAGTAGGCATCCCTATTCTCCCATCAATCAATCAATCAATCAATCAATCAGTATGTATTAAATATTTATTCTGTGCCAAACTTTGGCTAGGTACTGGAACTACAAAGACAAAAATGAAACACTCCCTGACTTCAAAGAGTTTATATTCTATTAAGGAAAATAATATACTCTCACACCCACATATACAAAATATGTATGAAATAAACCTAAGGTAATTTGGCGGGGGGGAGGCATGGGAAGATCAAGAAGGGCTTTATATCGGAAATGGTGCTTGAACTGGGCTTTGAGGGAAATTAGAATTTCTGAGAAATGAGGATGAGGAGAAATTGTATATTCCAAGAAGAGGCACAGACAGCTTCTGTAAAGGCATGGGGATAGAATATCTTGTGTTTAGGAACAGCAAAATGACCAGATTGACTGGAATGTAGTGTGTATGAAAAGCAGTAATGTATGATAAGTCTGAAAAAGTAAGCTGAATCCAGGTTGTAAAGATTTTACTTGCAGGGCAGCTAGTGGTGCAGTAGATAGAGCACCAGCCCTGAAGTCAGGAGGATCTGAGTTCAAATTTAGTCTCAGGCACTTAACATTCCCTAGCAGTGTGACCCTGGGCAAGTCTCTAAACCCCAATTGCCTCAGGGAAAAATTTACTTACTAAACAGAAGATTTGTATTTAATTCTAAGAGAAGTTCTTAACCTATGATCTTTCTTTCTTTCTTTTCCTTTCTTCCTTCCCTCTTTTTTCCCCTTCTTTCCTTTCCTCTCTCTTTTTCCTTTCCTCTTTTTCTTTCCTTCCTTCCTATATAATTATTTTCTTTTGTAATCTTTTGTATTTAACTTTATGCATTTAAAAACATTCCGAGAAAGGATTCATAAGCTTCACCCTCCAGCCAATAAGGTCCTTGAAACAAGAGAGGTTAAATCCCACCCTACTAGAGGCAATAGAATGCTCCGATCTAGCCTCCTTGGAGGCTTCTTATCCCAGCCATTCATTCTAAGTTATTCAGGTAGCCCAGAAGAAAGGACCCCAAGAAGTCTGCCTACCTTATCCTGTATCCAACTTTTTTTTTCTAAATCACTTTGAGTTTCCATGAGTATGGGGCTTTCACTATTGACCTCAAAAGGGAAAATTTTGTGTCCCTCACTGGGACACAAAATTAGACAATTGGAAATGGTAAAACCATTTTAGGAAAGTCCTAAGATGAATAGAAAAGAAACTGCTCTGTTCAAGGGCTTCTGTTCTAGCACTAGGTCTTTCCTTTTACAACCCTTCTCAGCAGTCTTATTCTACATCTGATGACTCCTCTTTATTTTTCCCAATCATCTTCCTACCTCCACTATCATCTTTTTAAAGGCAGACCCTTGGATTATAGGAAAGAGCAGAACTGTTTTTAGGTAAAAAATATGAAGGGCTGGTGCCTGTGGAAGACATTTAGTGTTTCTTTGCTGCTATTCCATCCAGGTCTGTTCTTCTTGAGCAATAGCCCTTGGTCTGCATGTTTCCCTTTCCTCAATCAAAGCTAAGTCAGGCCATGCCCCAGCCCTTCGGAGTTTTGTTCCCTACTACTTTACCTAACAACTGTGAAGCCTCTTAAACTAATCTGGCTGACTAATTATCCATTCCATACTTAGGTATTTGGCAGAGAGGTCTTCTAGACATAATGCCCCCTTGGATTTCAGAAGGAGCAGCTAAGTGAGGCAATGGATAGAGTGCCAAGCTGGTCAGGGACACTGCTTTTCCTGAATTCAAATATGGCCTCAAACACCAATTATGTATTGCCAACTCACTTCATCCTGTTTGCCTCAGTTTCCTCATCTATAAAATGAACTGAAGGAAGAAGTGGCAAACCATTCCAGTAACTTTGCCAAGAAAATCCCAAATGGGGCCATGAAGAGTCAGACAAAACTGAAGAACAACTATCCAATTGACGATCTTGATGTTCTTTGCACAAGATATCATCTTCTATGCCTGGAAGGCTTCCTCCTCATCTTTGTCTCTTAGAAACCCTAATTTCCTTCAAAGCTCAAGTTCAAAATACTACATGAGGCCTTTCCAGTTCCTCAGCTAGTAGTGCTTCCTTCCCCCCTCCCCCCCGCCAAATATTTATATATATTTTTATATACTAAAATATATTTTATGTACATTGTGTATGTATTTAATATGTACTGTGAATACATATTTATATATCTTTGTATATAGTCATCTCCCTGATAGATTAGAAATTCCTAAAAGTCAAGGACTGCTTTATTTTTTGTCTTTGGATCACAAGCACATAGTTGGTACCTATTGCTTGGTGAGTGACTGTGGAGGAGGGGCTGAAATTGAACCTTGAAAGATGGATCAGATTGAAAAGGCTGAGAGGAGATGGCAAGACACCAAGAAAATAAAAAATAAAGAAGTTAATGGAATGCTAACTGCAAGGTTTAAAGAGTCCCTTGACCCCTAATCTGGAGGGAATAGCTGGGCAACTACTCTTACCTAAAGGATTTTCCTTAGTGCTGTGACCAAGGACTAGAGGCCAAGTGGTTCTAATTAAATTCTTTGGCCTCTTTCCACTTTGACCTAGCTCTGCATGGGTCCTGCAATCCATCCCCAGCAAGGTTTCAGTTTGTCACTGGGACACAAAATTAGACAACTGGAAATGGTAAAACCATTTTAGGAAAGTCCTAAGATGAATAGAAAAGAAACTGCTCTGTTCAAGGGCTTCTGTTCTAGCACTAGGTCTTTCCTTTTACAAAGAAATCACAGAACAGATGGCTATTCTAAATCCTGAGCACTCTGCAAGACCTCAAGTTCATGGAATCTCAAAAGCATCTCACTTATCCTCCTACCTTCTAGCCCAATCAGGTCACTATCTTTCCCCTTCAAAGTCTTCAGATACTTGGCAATATGTTCAAGATATTATGCCTCTTGTTGCTGTTCACTTAGTTATGTGCATCTCTTTGTAACACCATGAATTTAGCACCCCAGACCCTTCTGCTATCCTCTATGTCTCCAAGTATGTCCAAGTTCATGTTTGTTATTTCCATGACACTATCCATTTCATCTTCTGCTGTTGACCCTTCCTTTTTCTTTCAATCTTTCCCAACATCAGGATCATTTACGAGTCCTGTCTATTATGTGGCTAAAATATTTAAGCTTCAACTTCAGTATTTGACTTTCTAATGAAGAGCTTGAATGAATTTAAGTAATGACTGATTTGATCTCTTTGCTGCTCATGGGACTCTCAAAAGTCTTCTTCTCCAGGATCTTTGCTTCTTAGAACCCAGACATTCTTCTCCAATGTCCAAAAAATTCCTCTTATTGCACTTGAAACCCAAGCTCTTGCTTGGCCAAACTATGGCAGTACAGGTTGGCAATTGTACCACCATGGGGGAGAAGACACCACAGGGAAGAAGTAAGAAGAATTACTGGATAAGGCATCTGTTTTTATTTTTCAGTCATGTCCAACTTTTCATGATGCCATTTGAGGGTTTTTTTTGGTAAAGATATTGGAGTGGTTGACATTTCTTTCTCCATCTCATTTAATAGATGAGAAGACTGAGGAAAACAGGATTAAATGACTTGCCCAAAGTCTAAAGTCATATTTGAACTCAGGAAGATGAGTTTTCCAGACTCCAGGCCTGATGCTCTATCTATTGCCTCACCTAGTAGACTGGAACTTAGAATGAATAAATATGAATGTATGAAATATGAGTATGAAAACGAATAACATGTAATAAAAGTCTAAAAAGGTAAGCTGGAACCAGGTAGTAAGAGACTTTTAAATGCCAAGTAGAAGAATATACATTTGATTCTTGGGGCAATAAGGAACCACTGGAGCTTACTGAGCAGAGGAGTGACCTCACTATACTGCCCTATCCTGCAGCCAGCTTATTTATCATTGTACTGATTGTCTAGACTTAAGAAAGTGTGGAGAAGTGTATTGTACCCATTTACCAGTACCTTCCCTGCTGATCACCCCCTTCTCTGACCTCTTCTATAGATTTCTTTGCTGTTATAACTGTGTCAACAATTCCCGCCAACAATGGATGCGGTCATGAATTGTTATATTGGCAGGTAGGTGACACAGGACCAGACCTGGAGTAAGGAAAATTAATCTTCCTGAGTTCAAATCTGACCTCAGACATTTACTGGCCAGTAACTTCAACGTGTTTGCCTCAGTTTCCTTATTTGTAAAATGAGCCAGAGAAGGAAATGGCAAATCAGGACTTGTTAAATGAGGAAAAGGAATTAAATGAAGGAAGCCCAAAGAGGATGGATGCACTATAGCATTTGCATGCCTGCTTTTGCTGAATAGGCTTCTATTTTATTTGAGGAGCTGGTGCCTTCTTTCTGATGTTGTATAATTGCTGGGCTTATTTGTTAATTTATTTTTTTCCAGTTACAATTTGGGGAATTCTAATGATGTCCAAAGCATGTTCCTGGATCTGGCTCCAACTGACAGAACATAGGAGCTAGTGCACCAGCTGGGCTTTGTGAGAACTTTTCTGCTTTTTTTACTGCCCAGCCTAGTAGGCTACACTTATGTGATGAGAATTTGGGGACAATGAAGGATCCTTTGCCAAAAAATACCTCTACCACCAACAGACCACATGTCTGAACTCCTATTCTGGGACCAGTCTTTGGAGTTAAAGTGTTGTTAGCACTAGGAGTAAGTTTAAGTGCAGGTGCCTCTGAAAGGCTTATCACTATAATGTGAATCAGTTTATCCATCAATAATCATTTATTAAGAACTTACTATGTGGGCAGCTAGGTGGCGCACTGGATAGAGCACCAGCTCTGAAGTCAGGAGGACCTGAGTTCAAATCTGCCTTCAGACACTTAATACTGCCTAGCTGCTGTGTGACCCTGGGCAAGTCACTTAATCCCAATTGCCTCAGCAAAAAAAAAAAAAAAAAAGACTTATTCTGCTAGGAATTCTGAGTAAAAATTCAAAAAAGAGTTAATTCTTGACTTCAAGGAGTTTACTTCCTACTGGAGGGATAGACCCTATTCACAGATGTGTAAATAAAGAATTGATACAAAATAAATATAAAGTAATAGGATCCCAGTGGGTATGTACATATATACATATATGTATGTGTGTATATATATATATGTGTTTGTGTGCATATGTGTACAACTTGCCTCTTGAAAGAAGTGATATTTTGGTGAATTCTTTAATTGAGGAGCTTTCCAAGGAGGCAGTGTCAAATGGGGGAGGCAAGTTTTGTTGATAATCTGGCATAAGGTGCTGTCTGGGGAAGACTGGCCTGAATGAAGCCCCAGAGTGGGTTATCCGGGCAGCATGGGGGCACAGAATGCCTGGAGCTGGTTTAGGGTGGGAAATGCAAGAGGGGAAAGTGGCAGAAAGGAGAGGTGGAGCTTCATCTATCACACAATTGTGCCTGCTTAACAAATGTGCAGTGCATCTGGGTCAGTGGCTAAAGAAGTAGAGGCTGCAGGTAAGGCAGACACCCCTAGGTGGAGCCCACCCCACTTCTTCCTAGGCTTGAGGTCAGAACAGTAACCTACCTTTTAAGTCTCATCACCTTTTCCTACTCTAGTATAAGGATCCTCTGCTTCAGTCAGGCCAGCCTACTCACCTCCACCAATCCCTTCCTCTTCTCCTTCCATCATACTACAGCCTCCTCATATTTCCATAAAAATTAATATTTACATTGGCAAAGTAAGGTTTACGAAGCGCTTTCTTCACAACAATTTTATGAAGTAGAAAATGCAATTTTCAGGTGATGCATGAACCGAGATCCAACCCTGAAATCAGGGAAAATATAGGTACCAATTCAGTCTCAGATACTTCCTAGCTGCAAGACCCTGGGCAAGTCATTTAACCCTACTTGCCTCAGTTTCCTCATCTGTAAAATGATTAGGAAATAGCAAACCACTTCAGTATCTTTGCCAAAAAAGATTCCAAATAGGGTTAGAGAGAGACAGATATGACTGAAAATGACTGAACAACAGAAAATAAATGCTACCCTTATTTGTAAACTGAGGTTTAAAGACCCCCTTAGGATCAGCTATATGTCAGACAGGATTCAAGCCCTTCAAACCCAAGTTCTAAATATACCTAGCTGTGTTGTTGGTTCAAGCTCTTTCCCTCTCCATGAAGCCTTCCCAAAATATTCTTGCTATCACTGGCTCTCCCCTGCTCAGAACTCCTGGAAGACTTACTTGGCTTTCATCTAATTACTGATTTCCATGTGTCATCTTTCATATTGTTATCTTAAATTGTGAACTTACGTGTGTTTGTCTTGTCTACCTGACCAGGTCTTCTGGGACAGATATCTTTATATTTCTTTGTAATCTTTTAGACACCTGATCCAGGGCACTAGGCTCGTAGTGTCTTCTCCTTCCTGAAAACCTGAGTAAGGTAAGCTATGTAGATTCTGCTTTCAGACAATGAGGGTTCAAATCCCATCTCTGATGCTTACCACTTGTGTGACCTTGGGAAAGTCACTCATCTATAAAATGAGGGGGTTAGTAGCTGGCCTCTGAGGTCCTTTCTAGCTTTAGGTTTGTGACCCTTTGAGAAGTAAGTACTTGAAGGGGTATCACATGAAAGAAGTGCCAGACCAGTTTTGTTTGGACTCAGAGGCAGAATTAGGAGCAATGGCTGAGTTGTCAAGAGATAAAATGAGCTAAAAAAGAATCCGCCTGACAAATAGAGAGGCCCCCAGGGTGCAACAAGGTCCCTTGGATGGTGATGGTTTTCTTCACTCAAGACAAAGGCTAAATGACTACTTCCTAGGAATTTTGCAGAGGACATTCTACTAGATGGCCACAGAATTCCCTTCCAAATCCAGTATTATGTGATTCTATAATTCATTCAAATTTAGTATAAATTGAGAACTATCAACCCAAGCCCTTTCTGGGATAGTAAAAACTTTTGAATGTGCAGATGTTTTTGTATTCACATACATCTGTCCTGACTCTATATCCAAAAAACAAAATAAAACAAAATCCAGGAAAATGGTGCAGCAGGAGCACCCTAATCTAGTTCACGACTGAAAAGAACTGACTTCAAAACATTATCCTTAGATCATATCTCCAGGATATCCTGATTTTAGTGAGCTAGCTAGCTCCATGAGGTTTTAGGTTGCTTGAGGGACTGCCCCAAATACAGGGCAGGAACAAGGTGGAAAATGGAGAAAGATTAAGGTAGAAGGAAAGGAGAATTTCAGAAGTGGCACCTTTACCCCATCTCTAGAGTTCCTTTCCTTCCACCTAGGAGAGAGAATTTCCCTTCCAAGAAAGCAAAAGATCTTTCCACATTTGACATGTTAATAGAGCTAGACAGCATTATATAATAATCATTTATCTACTTATAGCACCTGATACGTTTCAAACATAGTATAGGGGGAAAAACACTGACTGAAAAGGAAAACAGGGATTCTACTTCTTGGCTGTCTGATCTTAGGGAAGTCATTTTCCCAGAAAATGGTGATAGCAATTGCCACGCTACATACCTCAACAATATTATATGGAAATTACTTTGTAAATCTTAAAACTCTATGGAAATTTGTTATTATTATGGCTACAAGTCTATGTGATAGGCAGGGAAAACATTAACTTTATTACCAATGATTAATAGTCCTTATCTGGAGAAGTTCATTTTATTCTCGGAATTAATTTGTATCATGCTGAATTCAAATGAACTGAATGGCAATGTGCCACCTGTATAATGTTCAGTGGAAACTGAGCAGCGGGCATCAAAAGTAAATATCAGGACATTCAGAGTATGTGTGTGGTGTGTGTGTGTGTGTGTGTGTATGCAGGCAGCAGGGAGCAAGAGAGAGCTGGCACAGAGGGGTGAGAGGGAATAAACGGGGAGCAGGGAATTGGCAATGGGAATGGACTGGGGTGACTGGAAGGTCGGGCATTGTGGCTATGGGCAGGTGCCTTCTTCCCTTGGCTCCCCTCTGCTGGGGCCAGGCAGCTGGTTAGAAACAAAAACAAACACCAGAGATGCAGGTTCCTGCTGTTAACAGCTTCAAACCACTGGAGGAAAACTCCAAATAAATATAATTAGAAACTTGTAAAAACGTTCTCTTTGTAAACCTATTCCCTAGGGACCCTTGGACTCCCTCTCTCCCCAAACAAACTGCCAGTCCATCCCCATCACAGGATCTTGCTCTCCAGTCCCCGATTAGGAGCTTCTTGCAGATGGCTTTGCCCACCAAGTCAGCTTCCCCTCTCTCGTGCTTTCCTCAACTTGTCTCTGGATCACAGGAGACCCAAGAGTTCTCAGGTCTGCACATCCCAGCCTTATAGTCAAAGCTCCCAAACTCGAGGCTCCATAGTTACTGCCCCAGGGGACACTCCATCTTTAGAGGGAAGACACCAGGGGTTGTTCGGAGGCCCTAACCCTGTGCTTGTTTATGGAGCAAGTTAATCCAATTCAATACAGATGTATCAAGTGTCATTTGGTAGAGAACAACACATTAGGGGTTGGGGTAGGGGGTTCCTCCTCTCATGAAGCTCATGGCCTAGTAGAAGATAAGGGGCCTAAAGTGATAACTATGATACACAATTATGCATGACAAGTACCTTAGAAACGTGCAGAACAAAGTGCTGTGTGGGGGTAAGGGGTGGGGAACCTTTTCTGACAGAAACGATCAAGGAAAGCTTCCTGAAGGAGGTCAAATTTGAGCTCTCAGCAAGAGAAGAAGGGGAAAGAAAACATTTTAGGCAAAGGAATAAGCATGAAGGAAGGCAGGGCATCTATCGAGACAAAGTAATCCAGTTTAGCTAGAATGTAGTGTTTAGAAGAGTTCTATGAAATACTGCCAGAAAGGCAAAATAGTGCCAAGTTGTGAAGGGCCTTGAATGCCAAGCAAAAAGTCATCAGCCACAGAAAAGGAAAACAGCAGGGAGTGAGGAGAATGGGAAGGTAACAGTGACACAATTCTGCTTAAAAGCTCAGCATTTCAGTACTCAGTATGGGCACTGGGCTCAGGGACCTGGGCATCGGAGCTAGATTCCAGAATCTGTGCTGAGGAGCACAATCCTGATTCCTATTCAGCTTCTAGGACCCAAATATTTCGTTTGTACTTTCTAACCCCACAAGAAAGAGAGAAAAAGGAGGGAAGGAAATGAAGAGAGAAGAAAAAAAAAGTTTTTGTAAACTTTTTAAAGAGGCTGTTTTCAAAAGAAAACTGGGCTATTAGGAAATAATGAGTGTTATTAGGTAGTTGGAAGGGAGGAGAATCCAGGGTAAAGAGAGGCCGTATCCAAGTGAATCAGATTTAAGTAACAAATGCAACCAAATCCAAAGAAAAGAGAGGGAGAATTCTTGCTTTCTGGAGAGAAAGGAGGGAGGGAGGAATAGAAGGAAGGAGAAAGAGGGAGAAAAGGAAAAGGGGAGAGAGAGAGAGAGATTCTATGGATGTATTTGCATTTATTTGTAAATATAAGCTCAATTGCATGCATTGAGATGGTTTAGGGGAAAGAAACTCAGCAAGCCTTAACAATAAATTCAAACTCCACTAAACATTTCTACTGCCCTTTCACACAGCAACAAGAAAGATTTAGACTAGCTGTGAAAAGAACTTCCACTTTCCCATAGAAGGCTCCATCACCACATTTTGGATTTACCCAAACAAAACTGAGGTTAGCAGCAGTCCTGAGTGCCATCTGTATAGCCAGGATGAGAGGGAGGGAGGTCAGATAGGGAAAGGGCTAATTTGGTGAAGGAAAGGGTCAAATGGATGAAGGGAAAGTTTGGCCTTGATGGCTCTGCCTTGCCTGTACCCACTGTTTTCCAGATGAATCCCTCTCTATAGGTTGTCTCCCTCCATTAGAACATGAGCTCCTTGAGAGTAGGAACTGTCTCCTCAGTGCTTAGCACAGTGTTTGGCACGTAGCAAACATATAATAAATGCTTTGCCATCTATTCATGATGTCCATCCATCCCCTTTTCCTTCCTCCCCACATTCCTACAGTGTTGGCCTGAGGTTTCTGATTCTCCATTTCTTCTTCGGTTTTAGAAGGTTATTAGTTTTTTCTCTTTCTTTTCTCTGATTCCAAAGCCTCTGAATTTTTGATGAGAGAATACTTGAGAGGAATTGTGATGGAGTGGGAAGAATGACAGATCAAGAGGATTGGGCTTAGGGTCCTGGCTTCACCACTAACTGGCTGTGTGACCTTAGGCAAACAAGCCTCAATTTTCACATCTGTGAAATGGATAGTGATACTTGTGCTACTCATCTCCAGGATGGGGAAAGTGCTTTTAAAATTTAAAGCCCCACAGATATTGCTATCATTGTTGCTATTACTACAGAATTAAATCTCTTGGGGGCATCACCAATCATCTCAATTTTAAAGGGTATCTTTCTTATAAGCTCTGTATTTAAAATACTAAGACAGGGGAGGAAAAAGAGACATAGAAAAAAAAGAAACACTCTCCAACAACCCCATGCCTCGGGAGGATGGAGAAGGAGGTGATCCAGAACCTCAAAGGGGCTTCAAACAATACCCTCCTTTCCTTTAAGTTTTCTGCCCAGGGCACTGAAGCTAACCATTCTACTTCCTTGCTTCTTCAGAAGAAACAAAATACACACTGCTGTATTTCCTTTTTCTTCTCACTCCCTAACACTTTGAACACACATGCACACGCACGTTCACACACACGCCCTGATGAGCACACACCTCACATTCCCAACCTCACAAACACCGCTCTCTCTTTTTACAACAGGTCCCAGCTGCGCTTGTAACCCAAACCGGTTCTCATGCACCCGGATCCCTAAAAGCTTCCAAAACAGCTCTTGTTAAGGGCTTTCCTGCTTTACCTTTAGAGCATTTTCAGGTCTCCAGGATCTCTCTTCTTGTTCTCAATTATGCAGGTGGGGAAATGGACAAGAAGAAACCCAGAGAACCTTCCTAACCATCCTAGATTTACCTCATTTCTTTCTCTCTCTTCCCTCCCCCCCCCAACTCCCCAGGGATTATCACCAGGAGGGCAGACACTCAAGGGAATGGCTCAAGAATTTCCAAGAAGCTCTCCTTCAAGCCCTTTGTCTTTGAGTGGAGAGGTATCTTTAAAAAAAATATTCTCTTCCTGCCTCAAATTCCTTCCCATCTCTTAAACACATGAGAACTCACAAGAAAGCATCCCTGTCCATGTTGAGAACTCCTGAGCAGCCATAAGCCTGGCAATGTCCCTAGGAGGCCCAGACTTGGCAGCTGCTTGTATAAGGATCAAGAAATCATAGGGTCTGGAGTCAGAAAAGGAAATGGCTCCCCTGGCCCAACTGAATAGGGAGTGGGGGGAGGGGAGGAGAAAAATGGACCATCAGCAAACTGGAAGCCACCACTGGGTATGGAGAAGAGGGGTCATTTGGAGAACAGCGAGACAAAGTAAGAAGGGCTTAACAGAGTGTCTTTCACTGAGATGCTTAAAGCTGGATGAACTGAAATTGAAGTGAAATCTTGATCTTGGAAGCCTAACCTTTCCCTTAGCAGACTGACCTGCAGATGGCTCTCGGGGGAGATGATGAGATGTCCAGGGTTGGGGACCCCAGCCAACCCCATGCCCTTAGTCTTAGACTCCAGGAATATTTCATAATGGATGCTTCCCTCCTTCCATCCTGGCCCCATTGGGGCATAAACACTTAGAAACCAGCTGTCCACGGGGCCACCCTTACTTGCGGACATAGTTATGGTTCTCATTTCATATTTCGGAAGGAGGGGCGGAAGGAACAGTCCCCTCACTGTAAGGCCCAGCCACAGGAGCCGAGGGAAGCAGGGAGGAGAGGAAATGGCCACATTAAAGAGGGAGAGAGGGGTGGGGGAGAGAAAGAGACACACTCACACACCCAGACAGAGACTGGAGAGACAGACCTAGAGACACAGAGACAGAGAGACACTGTCTGAACACTTCTTCGAAAAGTCGTCTTTTTTGAGGTCCCCAAGACTCGTCTCTTTAGTTAAATACCTTATCAAAAGCCTATCGATAATAAGGAGGAAAAAAACCCAAGGTAAACGCTAATCCTGTGGAACCAGAGCCGGCAGCGTCAGGGGAGGAGCTTTCTCAGGAGGCCAGGAGACCTTTTCATTCAGCTGTAACCTGAACCCTACAGAAGGATTATGTCTTTTTAACTGCCCCCCCCCAGCAAATTAATGCTTTTAGGTTAACAATTATCTCAGTTATCCAGTCAGCCTACTTAAAATACATACACATACACTTGAAAACACTCAAAACCACATACTCAACATGCACTCACATTTGCAGTCACTCGTATGTACCCACTATGTGGGCATTCACTTGTTAACATACATTCACATGCCTTGCCTGTAATTGCAATCACACTACATATGCCCAAATTCACTTGAATACACCAAAACACACTGATGAGAAATAGCAGTTGTGGAATGGTAGGGCTGGATCATTTGGGAAAGCTAAGGTCTAGACTAATTAATAGCACAGCCACAACTAGAAGCCAAGTCTTTTGACTCCTGGTCTGATGTTCATTCATAAAATAAAATAAAATAAACTTTATGCATCTAAATACTCATAAACACATTCATGGCAATTCATACTGAGCTAGAAGACCAGCCTTGGCAAAATTGTGAAGCTGGCAAAATTTATTTTGAGCTCTCCCAATCTTCTAATCACCTCCACCTTTTCCGCACCCTGCCCCCGGTGGGGCTTCCCTGTGTTCTCAACAGCAGAGCTGAAAAGAGAAAGGGAATGACAAACTAATTTAGACTAAAGTGTTAGTGACTTAATATATATGTTACTCCTCCCAGGGGGCATTTGCACCCTAAAAGAGGATCAAGAATAGGACAATGCTTAACTCAAAGGGATAAGCAACCAATAATAGAATTTCAGACACTAGTGGCACTTCTTGGGGGAGATATTTTTGAGTAAGGGGACCTTCTCAGTGCCGCCCCACCAAATCATACTACATAGATTGGTCCTGCTTACATTCCCCCAGCCTGTTGGTTTTATCAGCTCTGTTTTCCCGCAAGCATCTGCCCTGCAGAGAGAAAACCCAGAGCACCCTTTCCCACCTGCACTCCTAACCTCAGAAAAACTTGCTATTAAATACATCTGTGCAAGCTGAACCCAGATCTGAGAGCTTCCTGTCCAAAGTAGTTGAAATTGAGGGCTTGTCAAAGGCAGCTGAGGGGTTATTCACCAATGGCAATCCCATTTCTATTCCCACTTCTTTAGACCTCCTAGTTTCTGGGTCCTAGACACAAAGATCAGAGACAAAGTAAAAGCTACAGGAATCCCAAATTACCTCAGGATAAGTGTTCAGCTCCTGAGCAATGTGAGAGATAAATCACCCACCTCTCAAAACTGTATCTCTTTGAGGACAAAATAATATCTTATACATTTTTAGATCCTCCGAAGCATCTAGTAGAGCAACTACTCTGTACCTCATTACTCAGTTAAGATTTGCTGAATGAATGAATGAAATCTTTTAAGTGGTATGGGGGTGGGGTGGGGTGAGGGATTGAATCCTTCCAACCCGGGAGATCAGGGGAAACTCCCAGGGCCCCTGGTGACACCTGCCCCATCCAGTGGTTTCCATCTGGACCATCTGTCAATGTAAACCCTGAGGATATGCTGCACCCCACTCATTCTTCCCCCCCTTTTCGACCCCCCAGGCATTGGTCCACATCAGACACTGGCTCCAACTTGAAAGAGGCCCTTATCTTGTCTCTAGATTATTGCATGAAATCTGTTCCTTCCTTCAGACTAAACTCCCCTGCTAATTCCATGTTATGAGTAAGTCAGCACGCACTACAAAAGCCAGCTTTGTTTATGAAAACGCAAGCAAATCCATAGTGGGGAGAGGGGTTGCTTCCAAGCTGGGAGACAGCCATGGTGGTGGCTGTGGTGGCTGCCGGGGAGCAAGAATTGGGGAGCAAGGATTCGAGAAAAGGTGGTTGGGAGTGAGCACAGGGTGTGAGTGGTGCTGTTGGGAGGGGAGTACTGGTAATTTGACAGCTGCAGATCTTCGGGGGGGTTGCTCTTTCATGAATGGGCAGTATTTTGTGAAGCTAGTTGGGGGAGGGGGGGAAAAGTTGAGGGAATGTTCTAATCTTTTCTGTTCAGTTTGGTGGGAGTTTATCCTTTTCAATAAGGGTATTGAAAGGTATCTACCTCATACTTAAGAGATTTTTTCCCCTCACCTTAATTCCCCCCTCCTCCATCCATATCCATAATACACATCAGATTCAGGTTAAGACTGAAGTTACTCAGAGCTTCCCGACACACAGCAGACACTCCCAGACACACAGGCTTCCCTAACTTTCAAGTTCAACTTTCCCCTTTCACCTTCCCTGGGCTGCTCCAGCCAGGCCTCAGAGTAGCAAGGTAGAGTTACCACTCCAGTTCAAACCCTTTCCTGGAGGTGTTTTTTTTTTTTTTTCCCTCCAACTTTAACCCCCTACCCCACCCCCATCACACCCCGAAGGACGTGGAGATGGGGGCGGGGAGAGATGTCTCAGGAAGAACTGTCCTCAGGCCAGAGTGGCAGCTCCACTGATGGAGCTGCTCAGCCTTGGGAGTAGAGAAAGGATATAAGCAAAGGGGCTCCAGGTTTAGGGGCTGGAGGCCCTTCTTGCCCCTCTGTCTCTAATTCCTAGAGGGATCTGTCAGAGCTCCCAAGACTGGAATTTTACTTTGTTATTTTAATGAAATTCTGACCTGGATTTAAATGGAATTGGAAACCCGAGGCCTTAATAAATAAATATTATGATAAGAAATGAAAGCCATACAGGACGAAAGAGATTTCCCCTCAAAAGAGACAGAAACTCAACATTCTTCTTAGAGCCGGCATCACAAAGATTTTTCTTCTTCCTTTCAGCCCCCTATCCGGGGTTGAGGGACTGGCTGATTTTTCCATAAAGTCTCCTATTGTTCTTTAAACACTTTTCAGCTGATAAGACAGCAGCCTTGAAATGCTGTCTAACTGCCCATGCATGGAGAAAATATGGTATGGCTGAAAAGTTTGATTTCTCTTAGATTGTTCAGACCACAGTTTAAGTTTTTGAAGATGTTTAGGAAAACAGGCAAAACCCTCGATTTCTCTCTCTATCTCTCTCTCCCTCTCTCTGTCTCTCTCCCTCTTTCTTTCTCTCTCTTTTCTCTGTCTCTCTCTCTCTGTCTCTTTTCTCTGTCTCTCTCTGTCTCTGTCTCTGTCTCTCTCTCTCTCCCCCCTCTCTGTCTCTCTCTTTCTCTCTCTCTCTTTTCTCTCTCTTTCTCTCTCTTTTCTCTGTCTCTCTGTCTCTTCTCTCTCTCTTTTCTCTGTCTCTCTGTCTCTCTCTTTTCTCTATCTCTCTGTCTCTTCTCTCTCTTTCTCTCTCTCTTTTCTCTATCTCTCTGTCTCTTCTCTCTGTCTCTCTTTTCTCTGTCTCTCTGTCTCTCTGTCTCTCTTCTTGGAGGCCACTCCAGCACATAAAGCAGGAAAATGGACCTAGGGAAATCCAGTTCCAGTTCCAAGAATCTAGGATTCAATGTTGCCCCCTCTCCTTTACAAACTCTACTGTGCCTATTTCCTACGTAAGTTTTCTCCCTTTGGGGATAGCAACACATTAGTGCACGTGTAAGCTCCCCCACCCAGTCTAGCTATTAGAGTAAACTGAGGTCTGCAGTCTGACAGCAGCAGCACATACACAACACACCTGCCCAGCACATCCGACAGAGCTCTTCATAGCCTCTTGCTCCTCCCCACAAACCCCATCTTCCAGCCCCCGGGAAAGTTCCCGTCGCCCGACCAGCAAGTCTCAGAGACCAAGGGGAGAGTAGGCAGCCCCGCCACCCTGCCCAGGTTCTGGGCCCCTTGGCCCAGAGGATGGGGGAAGTGGGGCCAGACAGAGCGTCCTCTTACCTTGGCTGGCTTTACTTTGCTGAGAGGCGCGGGCGTAGACAAGGACGAGGAGCAGGCAGAGTCCAGAGACGCTCCCCAACCCCATGGCCCGAGCCTGTCGGAGGGGAGGGAAGAGGAGAGCAGGCAGGGTCTCCGAGACCTCTGGGAGGACGGAAACCAGCCTGGCTCCCGCACACTGCTAGGGGCCGGCAGGGGAGGGCGAGGGGGAGGGGAGGGGAGGGGAAGGGAGGGCGGGGGGCGAAGCTCCGGCCCGGAGCAGAGGCACGAGTGTGTGCGTGTTTGTGTGTGCGCGAGCTTGCGCG